>CM040239.1:68040604-68240604 GCA_022545495.1 Chrysanthemum lavandulifolium | reverse complement strand
CAGTTTTAGTCCCTCCACCTTTTCCTTTTTCAAACAAAGCCATTTAACTTCCATTTTGGTTACCAAATAAAGCTTTTAGAAAGAAACTTGACGACACTCCCCCTCGACTTAAGAAAAATGATGAAAGGTTATTAATTTTAGTCCGAGGAGTGTTATTGAACCAGAAACATTTACCACCATTGATAAAAGAAACAACCGAGATAAGATAACATGCAAGTACACAGATGTTTTGAAACAGTTAAGAGATTATTTCTCCCCCTCAATACTTGATCGGAATAAATACTGAATTTTGAAAGATTAAAGTGTTGACGGAAGAAATGTACTTGCCATGTTGAAAGAAAATAGATTAGAGAATATTTTTGTTGTTTTATCGTTTTATATTTTGTATTTTGTTTTTGAAAATTTTATTTACAAACGAGAGTTTTGGTGTTTGATGTTTTAAGACTGTTTTAGGAGGTCATCCAATTCCTCTTGAGTCAAACACCTCATACCAATCCGGTGGACCAACTCATTAAACCTAGCGGGAGGCAAGGCTTTGGTGAGAAGATCCGCCAATTGGTATTCGCACCACAAAGTATAATTCAACGGCACTGCTCCACGTGGTCCTTGATGAAATGATAGCGAAGATCGATGTGCTTTGATTTCGAGTGTCGAATCGAGTTGCACGAGATCGCAATGGCACCGATTGTCGCAAAGACATCGGATTCGTCGAATACGTAACCATAGTCTTTGAGTTGTGTTCTCATCCATATGACTTGAGCACAACACGCGGACATGGCTACATATTCTACTTGGTTGATGACAATGATGTACAATCCTCGCTTTGATTGCCAAGACACCGCTTTATCACCAAGAAATTGTAGAGCTCAAGTACTTTTCCTCGAGTCTAAGCATCCCGCGTGGTCGACATTCAAAAAGCGATTAGTTCAAAACCGTAATCCTTCTGATACCGGATCCCCAAATTAATGGTTCCCTTGATGTATCGGAGATTCTTTTAGCCTCGAGAGGTGGGTTTCATTGTTCGCGATTGATAACGGAGCATAGATAAACAGCAGAGACAATATCGTGTACGCAGGGTGTTAGGTACATTAGAGCTTCTTGGTATGAGTCATTGTGTGGCATAAGTTTCTGTGTTTTCATTCCAAATTTGTTTAACAATTCAAGGGCATATTGGATCGACTCAAGAAAATACTACGGGTGATTGATGAACTTGTAATCCTAAAAGAATGTAAGTTCACCCATCATGGACATTTCAAAATTTTTCTTCATTAGTTTTGCAAAAGCGATTGAAAACTTTTATGTGTAGACCCAAAATGATGTCATCCACGTAAATTTGAACAATTAAGATATGTGCCCCGTGATATTGTATAAAAGAGTTGGGTCAACCGAACCTTTGGTGAAATTATTAGCAATGAGGAAAGATGATAGCTTATCGCACTCATGCCCGAGGGGCTTGTTTGAGACCATAAAGAGCTTTGTTCGGTTTGTAGACATGGTTCGGGAACTCGTGATCAACGAATCCATCCGTTGGTCGACATAAACCGCTTTTAAGTTGTCCATTGAGAAACGCCGCTTTGACATCCATCCGATAGACCGTCATATTCATATGAGTCGCGAACGCGAGAAATATCCGAATACCTCAAGACGAGCAACCGGAGCAAAAGATTCTTCAAAGTCTATTCCTTCTTCCCGACGATAACCCTTAGCAACTAGACGGACTTGTTTCGGATTACATTCCTTCAAAGATCCAATTTGTTTTTCCAAATCCATTTGAGACCAATGACGAGACCCTCGCTGGTCTTTCAACCGCCTCCATACTTCAAGACGCTTGAATTGGTTGAGTTCTTCTTGCATGGATTCAATCCAGCTTATCTTTTGTCATTGCGCCTTTAATGTTTTTAGGTTCGGGATTGGCAGACAAAGGAGTGCATAAATGCAATGTTCACCATCCGTGTGAAGACGTTGTCTCAGAACGACCGGTTGATTCGGGTTGCCAATAATATTAGCCGAGGATGGTCTTTAGTCCATCTATGTGTAGGGTTGATGTTGGTATACATTATGCGATTCGAGGATTCAAATGGTTTGTTGAAGATTCCGCGACATCCGTGCAAGCAGCCTCATTAGCAAACGGGTTAAAGAACGATTTGGATCAAAATCTGCAGCGGGGTACTTCATTCGTAATATCATCACCGGTTCATCATTATTGGAAGCGGTTTGTTCAACTGTTGTGTTGAGTCAATCGTGTAGGTGCATCTTCAACAAAGAGTTGTTGTAGCAGTGTATCGTATAGAATATTATCGTTGTGCAATGAAACAATGGATACACCGAGCACGCTTATCAATATCGCCACCGAATGTAGGAGCAAATAACCTTTCCATTTGTTGACGAGTGAGTCGGGGCTTTGTTTAGGCGATGATGGGGTTGAGGAAGTTTAAGCGGTTGTGACCGGTTCTAAGTCGTTATACTCGTAAGCCATTTCCGTGAGTTCATCAAAATGAGCATGAATCGCTTCCATACCTCCTTAGTTCGACGATTCCGCATTCGAAACCTTTAGAATTATCACAAGATCCAATAAAGACCCAATATCGCCTTTGGCTTTGAGCTTTCCAAAGTCATCACGATCATTATTCGGATAGCACAGGATCCAAATACATGAAAGTGTTTGAGATTCGTTTATGGTTGTGGATAAGCTCGAAAGGTGTTTTGTTGTATGCGTTTTGTGATCATAGAACGGTTTGAGTATAGCATGCGAGATACAACTTCGCCCATAAGTAATCGGAAGTTTAGCATTGATTAACATTGTTCTTGCAGATTCCACTAACATTCGGTTTCGCTCTTTCAACAACTCCGCTTTGTTCGTGTGTACGTGCAATAGATGTTTGATGTCAATTCCACTTTCTCATAGAATTCACGAAGGGTTTTGTTAACAAATTCAGCCTTTGTCTGCTCGATTATCCCGACGGTGTTGGGGAGTTGAACCCGTATTTTTGTGAGAAAGGTGATGATCATTTGTGGAGCTTGGTCTTTGCTTCAAGAAAGTAGACCCAAGTCCATCGTGAGTAGTCATCAACAATTACTAAGATGTAGCGCTTGCCATTGATTGTTTGCACGCGATCGGGCCACACAAACCATGTGAAGAAGATGAAGCACATGTCGAGAGTCGTGTTCCACCTTTGAAGGAAAGTGAGCACGAGTGCTTTTCCCTTGTTCACAAGTCGAACACATGTGATCTTTAGAATACCGAATCGTGGGAGTCCTTCAACTAGTTTGTGTCGAGCAAGGTTGGTGATGGTTTGAAAGTTTAGATATGAGAAACGACGATTGCCATAGTCGAGGATTTTGTAGATGTTGCCTTTGAAAGTAAGGATGGGAGAGGAAGCAACCATGTCTTGCATAGAGATAGTGTAGAGACTAGAATTACGCGAGCCGACATAAGGTCATTTCCTTGTAGATCACGAATGAAACAAGTTTTCTCCCCGAAAGCAACCTCCAAATCTCCATCACAAAATTGACATATCGAAAACAGATTGTGACCGAGGCCTTCCACATAGTAAACCCTCCGATTTCGATGTTCCCATTGACATAGTCTCCGTAGCCCATGATAGCTGCAAGCGATCATTCCGAAACCGACAGTGCCAATGAACTTTGCAATAAAGTTTGATAATAGTTTAAGGTTGCTCGTCATGTGTCGGGAACATCCGCTATCAACAATCCAGAGAATGATCTCAGATCACCGACATTACACACGCATTTACACGTATGGAATAGAAGTAGATGTGGAACCCAAATCTTAGAGGGTTTCAAGGTGTATATTAGACACACACATTAATAATTTTAGGCATCCATTTAAATCCTAGTGTGTTATATATCCATTTCGCCATCTCAGAACTACTCTTTGCTTTAGTCTTAGTGAATGCACTAGGTGGTACCGCATTCTTAGGAGGTGAAACTGAGCTACTGTGGATAACAACACATGCCTTAGAATCTAAAGAAGGCGGTCTACCAAGCACGAGACTTAGACCGATTAGTGGGCCTAGAGGTATTCCGTTCTTAGGATTCCGTAAGCAAGAGATGATAGCTTTAGCAACACATTTGTCATGACAATCGAATTCATACTTTTACGACAAATATCACAAGGTGCATCGATCGAATATCAAAAGTACTTAACGGTTTAGCATTCGTTACATCACTATTTCTATTACATTTGCCGACGCAACATCTATAAGTGGAAGCAACGGAGTCTTATTCATAGTCCTAGGGTGTTCTTCACTTTAGCATTCCTTATTGATCTTTGCTTAGTCGCAACTTCCTATTCTTCGATTGAGTGCTCCTGTCGTGAAGCGCGGACGCTTGGAAAAGACGCAACTATTCCTGCTTCAAAGAGGAAACACGTTAGCAACTTGTGATTTGGCAAGTAGGGATTCTAGGTTCACGATTACTAAGTGTGACCGGTGCTATTCTCTTAGTCACGGTAGGCGGAAGTTGTTCATACTTTCCTAACATTTCTCTTAACAGAGAGATAGTGTGAAGGATCTTGATTTTCGTAACTAATATTACCAAAGAAAATTCATGACTTCTAGTGTGAGCAAGATAGTGATCAAGTTCGTTTGATGCTTCATGACGAGTCTTATTGAGTAAATCAAATATGACACCATATTCCTGTTTAACTTTTGAAAGTTCTTGTTCATATTTTGAGATTTGACTTTTCAAAGACATGTTTTGATCATCTATTTGCTCAATTTTAGGATCAGAAGATTTTGCACACAACTGAGCGATTTTGTTTTGAAAAGCAAGTTGTTTATTGTGAATATCTTTTGACACCGCTTAAGACGGCGTTTTGCATAGGAAAGTTCATACAATTGTTTATTTTCGCCTTTTAAAGACTCGATCCGAAGCACATTATCGGTGTTCTCAGCAGCTACAACATTTTCAACAATATCGCAGAGATATAATCGATGCATATGGCAAAGAATGATACAACACAACATTATGGACATCAAGACATATAAGATCTTCCAAGAGTCGATCAACATCTTTTCTCAAAAGTTTCTTTTACGCTTAGTATTAGAAATAGATGTTTCGCTTTTCTAAAACGACCTTCATAGTTCCAAGTTCCTTATGAAAATCCTGCTCCTGTGCTAATGCACAACTTTTCAAGTTTTTAACATTAGGTAAAAGATTTTTCCGAAAAATGTCTCTTTGTTCTCGCTTTTACAGAGGCGATTGAAAATGTTCAATTTTGATTTCGTAATGATATTCTATCTCATGTTGTAAAATTTTGAGGTCAACCATGAAAATGTCAAAATATCTTAGAATATTTCGATTTTCGTGTTTTGAGTTTACTTCACTAATTGAAGGTAAAGGACCATAAGTTTTCGCATAACTGCTTTGGGATTAACATTATAAGACTCCGTGTGTTTTGATGATAACCCTTGGTGTGTTAGAGAACTGGTGTGACAAAAGTGACCGCGCTTTTATAATTAAAAGGTTTGTTGTAAACAACGTTTTTAATTTTGATCGACTCGCCTTCAGATCTAATTCCTCTTGACAATGATATTCAACAACACTCATAACAAGATATCATTAATTTTGTATTCGTGACCGAAACTTCGTGGAGTTGGTTTGAATGTTTTTAGTGAAAGCTTTGGTTTGTAATCGCCTAGATTTTTCCATATCCTTTTGGATTGGGTTTTAAGGTAAACTTTTCAATAGTCATATCGATTCACCATGTTTGTAAACAATGCTTTAAACTCTTTAAGTTTGTTTTGCAAGTCGATAATTTATTCAAGAAGGTCATCTACCCGATTCGTTGAATGCTTTTTGTATGGAGAACTTTTTTGACAAGTTAACAACTCACTTTAGCTTTTTGATTTTCCAAGGTGAGAGCGTTAATTTGCTTTTTATGTTCATGTTTGCTTGTTCTATTTCGCATAACAAAGCATTCTTCAAGCGGCTAGATCACGATCTGCTTTCTAAATATTTTCGCTTTGATGAGATTTTGCAAAGCGGCTTCAAAACCTTTTTCACGGTTTTCTTGAGTTTTGAAAAGTTGAGTTGCATTTGTAAGCATTCAAAGTCCTTGGTTAGCAAAGCATTTTTACTTTTAAGGTCCGATTTAATGCAACACATTCAAGAATTTGGGATTGTTGGTCTTAAGTAATAGAACAAGATCCGATGAGGCAAGGTTCGGCGTGTTCAACGCGAGTCACAACATGATCATTATTTAGATCCTCAAGTATAACCACGGAGTCAATTTGATTATCAAGGGAAACCATAAGGTCATCCGGATCGTCAAATGTAACTACGGGTTTATTTGAAAATCGCCATAATGAGATGTAGATGACTCATTTTGAACAACTGAGCCGCACGGATTCGGGATTTTGGCGGAGATATTAGTTCGATATGATGATGGTTTGTTCGGCACTGAGACAAGCCATCGCTGTCATACACCGGGCCTGTTTCACTCATGTGTAATTCTTGCATATTAGCCATCAACATAATAAATGCATTGGCCCGCAAGTCCTCCATATCATCATCTCGAGTCTCGCATCCGCCATAAAGCTCGTTTTTGTCCGTGAGAGAACCACCACCTTCATCCTTAAGAGCCAAAAGTAAAGCTCTTTGAAATAAGCACCGCCTAGTCCTCGGCTTTGGGCATGCATTAGCTGTGTGTCCTTCTCATTGCAGTTGTAGCATCTAAGACCATTTAACCGATTCGAGCATTTTGCTCCACCACTTGAGCTCGTTGTTATTCCTACCCACAAGATTAAACCCTTGACCACCGCCCATCCGACGACCATAATCACGATTCGAACTTCAACACGCCCATTGTTCACAACAACTTGAGTCCTTGTGTTAGATGAGGAACGAATACGATTGTTGGATTTGTTGGTGTAACGCCAAAAGCATTAGCAATCATAACAAATCCTTGTTGCAATGCTTCGAACGGATCGATTTCTCAAGAGCTTCACCGACATATGCTTGAGCATTGTTGTTGTTGTATGGAACCAATTGATTTTGTTGAGGTTGTTGCCGTGAAGGTGTGGTTGAAGCGCTTGGTCGAGTTCTTCGGTCGAGAGGATAATTCGCTGAGCATACAAGGCAAGTTGTTGAGTTTCCGGATGCGATGCTTAGCAATTTGAGCACGGAGAATCCTTTCCCGATCAACTTCCTTTTCATGAGGCTTCAAGTAATCGTACAACAATCCATATGTAGAATGATGCATATTCTTCGCCGACGGAGAAAATGACATACTTCTCCCATTCAAGACCAAGACTACTCAGAACTTAGTATTCACCGCAATTCTTGGCATGATGATGTTGTGTTTATCCAAATCATTGATGATGTCTCAAAATCGATGATGATAGGACTCTAGTGTCTCTCCGTGTTCAATCATGAAGTGTTCATAAGCCAAGTAAATTTTGATTCCAAATCCTCCGATTGAGCATGATCCTTCCATAAGAAGACGATATGATCCCACATTTTCTCGCGGCCTTTTGAGCATCAACACTACGAAGAATTGGGTTTGGTAATCCTAAGAGGATGTATTCCATTGCAAGTTCATCCGCTTCATAGTGTAGAAGTTCTCGAGGATTCAACCGCAATGTAGCAATGTTCGCTTGTTCATCTCGTGGAACGGCAGTTGATCTCCTGCACAATGACAAGAGGCATCTCAAATGGACCTTCCAAGATAACCTTCTTTAAGAACTTTCTATGTGGCTTCTTCGCATCACAAAACCTAAAGAACCTTATCACCCATTGATCGTAGTTTCGGAGTTAGCATCGAGGTCTATCAGTGATCCACCTCAAGAATTGATTGTTGGTCGCTTAAAGCTTCACACATTTTTGCAAACCAAGTGGGTTCCTTCATAGTGTTCCTTGATGGATGTTGATTGAAATCGTTTGTGTAGGGTTGAACTTGAAGGCTTGGCGGTGTTTGAACCATTTGTGGTGGTGGAATTGCACCAATTTGTGGAGTATGTTGTTGATTAAATTGTTGTTGATAAATTGCTTGTTGTTGATTCCATTGTTGATGTTGTGGAGTTAATTGTTGTTGTTGTTGTTGATGATTATAAGTGTGAGGAAATAGTTAGAGTATGGTGGTTGAGACATGTTGATAAACTTGTGTAGTAAAATGGATCTTTGTAGTCGAATGAACCTTTGTTGAAGAAGTATCCTTAGGCGAGAAAAGACAAGAACCAAGTATCACTTATGCGTAAAACACCAAAGTTACGCTGTAATAATTAGGAGTTACGCCAGAGGATTTAGCTTACGCGTAAGTAGGAAAAGCACTAAAGTTAGGCGAGACAAAAGTTAGGCGAGAAAGTTAGGCGAGGATATTCTTATGCGAAGACTAGGCTTAGGCGTAAGAAAATCTTAGGCGAGGATTTCACGCGTAAGCTTATGCTTATGCGTAATTTTAGGGTTTTGCTCAAATGATCTTTTACACTATCACAAAGGCAAAAGATATCAAAAGTCCACGATTTTCGGACTTATCCAAGTAAAGAAAACACGGAATAAACCACTAAAATGAAGATCAAACCAAGGAAGCACTTACACGTAGTTTTGGGTTTTACTACGGCGTAGAAATGCTCAAAACTTTGATTATGTCCAAAAGTGTTTCTAAACCGAGTTTTTGTGATAAAATAGCTCAATAACACCAAAATACACAAAAGTGTGAAACTTGATGAACCAAAGCCTCTAAAACAGCGATACGCTGTAGAACTACACCCACGCTCAAAAACTAGATGAAAACAACTATCCACGATAAAGTTTGATACTTTTGCCAAAAACAAGTATTTTAACACCCTAAACGATGAAAGTACAAGAATCTTGGATTCAAAAGTGTAAAAAACGCTTTTGATCAAGCCAAAGTGATGATACGCACGTTAGGCGCGAGACCAAAACTCACTTCAAACAATACGCTCACTCAACTATTAGGCGATTGATACCATCGTTAGGTCACTAGTTTTACAAACACAAGTAATATAGAAAGAGATAAGGCGATTGAACAAGTAAACAAACACACACACACAAATGATAATACGGTTTAGGCGTAGAACATGTGAATGAAAGAAAACTTGAACAACCAACCCTCAAATAAGGGTTTACAAGAGTATTTATAGGAGGAAAGCTAGGGCAACACTCCTAGTTTCCATCCTTTCTTAAATGGGCTTGGGCCTAAGCTCATGGGCCTTCTACTAAGCTTAAGGCTAATAACAAACATAAAGGCCATAATAAAGCTAACTATTACATATTAATTACTAACACTTGATTATGGTTTAGGAGTGATTCCAACAATATCACAGAATATCAATTGTGATATTCAGAATATTATTTGTGATACTCAGAATATCACTTGTGATATCACGAATTTCACTTGTGATATTCAGAGACATATGAAAACGCCAAAACATTTAAAACCTACTAAAACGTATGAAAACGGATTTAACATGTATGAACTCTAAACCAAAATTTGACCATTTCTCTTTATACGTGGTAAATATAAACTTACATATTTTTATAAGTTTCAAAATAAGCAAATTAAGCTTGTGAAACATAAACCGAAATCACATAAGCTCATAAGCAAATAAAATAAGATTAAACAATTTCCAAACTATGTAGTTGCTATTCAAATTATATATTTGTGAAATTGGATATCACTTTGTGATATTCGAATATCACTTTGTGATATTATGAATATCATTTGTGATTTTCGGATATCACTTTGTGATATTCGAATATCAATTGTGATTTTGATGTTACAAAACATTAGTTGAAAATCACTTGTGATATTTAGAATATCACGTTATATTCTCAATATCACGTAATATCACTTGTGGTCATCTCAATATCACATAATATCACGTATCACTTGTGATATTCATAAACGATGAAAACATCTAAAAACATTTAAAACGAAGAAACGTAAGAAAATGGACGAATATGTATCAAAACGATGAAAGCGTAAAACTAGTATGAAAATGTATTTAAAACGATGAAAACGGACTAAAATGGACGAAAACGTATGAATAATGAATAAAAACGTAAGAAAACGGGCGAAAACGTATGAAACGGACGAAAACGTAAGAAAATGAACGAATATGTATGAAAATGGCCGAAAACGTATGAAAGCGTAAAAACAAGTATGAAAACGGGCTAAAACGTATGAAAACGGGCGAAAACGTGTGAAAACGGACGAAAACGTATGAAAACGTAAGAAAACAGACGAAAACGTATGAAAACAGGCGAAAACGAATGAAAGCAAAAAAAAAACGTGAATAACGTGAATTTAGGGGAAAAAAACGTGAATTAAAAGATAATGACAAAAAATAAATAAATAAAAAAGAAATATAAAAAGACAAGAAAAAAACATGGACTTAGGTTTATCTATTAAATCTTAGGTTAATCCCCACTATTAGATTAATCTAGATGGATGGTGTAAAAGCTGTAGTTAATGCATCCAAACGAAGCTACTTGGTTTATATATTTACAAACACGCGAACGTCCTGATTCGAACGAACTGACCACGGATTGCACACATTAGCGAATGAGAATTAAAGTTAATAATTAATGTTTATGTTTACGATTAATTATTACACATTAAGTCCGTTAACGATCGTTATGTATTTAACGGAAAATGACTAACGATCGCTAAAATGGAAAAGAGAAGGACTAGAAATGGAAACATGGGAAAGTTATGGGATGGGCTTGGCTCCTCTAGGTGGCCGCCATAGGCTTCTCCAAGGCCTCATATTCCCTAACTTGTCCTCTAAGTTTTACTTCTAAGATATAAGGAGGGGTAGGTTCAGGTTTCATTCACACCTTGTGCATGAATTAACCTAGATCTCTCTCTCTCTTTCTTTGCATAGCTTGGCCGAAACCCCATTTGTTGGGAGTTCGTTTGTTTTTGCATATACGAGGGCTTGTGTTAGATCTAGCAATCGCTGATTCGTTGGTTAATTCGCAGTACAAGAACGTGGTTGTAAGACATTATTCTTACACCATTAAGTACTTTGGTTTGCTTTGCTCGAGGGTGGTTTGCTTTGCTCGAGGATTTGATATTCAAGAGAGGTACGTTACGCATACTTTCGCTAATTAATTTATTTGTTATGATCTTAAGTCTTCACGCTGTACTCTTGATGTCTTTATGTTTTATTTTATTTTATATATCATAAACTCAACAAATGGCATCACGAGCCTTGTATAACAAGTAATTAATTATCAAACACATAATTAAAATAAACATGAATGTGTTATTATTTGTATGCTTAGATCTAGGGTTTGCAAAACCTAAACCCTAATTTTCAGGGGGTTTTTGGTGCCCTAATTAGGTTTTGTAAACTTTGTTTTAATTGGATTAGAAACCCAAGATGCATGCAACTTTATGTGTATATGCGTAACTCGCTTAATTGCATTAATTGTTATGTAATTTATATCCATGATTATTACCGCATGTTTTATCATGGATCTGCTTATTGTATGTCTTTCATGTTTTAAGTGATATACATTAAATAATGATAGATCTTAAATTGGGAAGACCTCAATTATTATTAATTTTAATCAATTATGTGCTATGTGGTATATATTTAGTTTTGACTTACGCAATCGATGAATCGATGCATGTGGTTCACCTTGTACATAGATGAAAACGGTGGAAGTCTTAATTAAATATATGCATATTGACAGATATAAAATTGGTTATTAATAAGATTTATCAAAACCGCTTGCATGTGGCTATTTGATATGCATGACTTTTATTTGTTATGTATTCATTGTTTATTTGTTTATTTTTCAAATACTTGCTTGTTTGTGTTTTGTAACAAGGGTATTTTACAAGAAAATAAACCGATCTAAACAATGGTGAAACATGTATTTTTAAGAATAGTAATCATAATCGCTTAATTGATTGATGACTTTGGTACAAATGACCGAAAGGCTCACCCATGAGAATGAACTAATAAAAGGGTTTAAAGAAGGCGCACACAACACATCGAATGGATGTCTAAGGTTGTGCTTAGCACGCACGGTCCTCTCGCCTCGTAAGTTCGAGTGGAGCTACTTAGTAAGTCATTAAATGTGCAAGCTCATCTTAATGGCTAATCGTGTTGATTCCATGCGCCACTTAGGTGGTAATTATCCCAAACACAAGTGTTTACACTTATGCAAAAGTACGGTATAATGGATGATAATTAACACTAATTCCTTGATTGGTGAACCCAATACCTCAATTAAAGTTTGATGATGAAAAGCTTAAACATTAAAACAAGATATAAATGTTTTAATATAAACTATGCTACAAAGATGAATGCATGACATCTTTGTACATATTTGATTTAACATCAAAACTATTACCCTTTTAAATTTAAGTTATATGCCATCCAACGAAACGGAAACACCTAAGATTACTTTCTATTTGCGCGAGAACGTGATTTAGATCTTAATCAAAGGGTAAAATGTCCACGTGTCGCGAGAACGGCATGGACGATTTTGCGCTTTTTAAGTGGACAACTTAATTGAGTTAGCGGTGAAAACCGAAAACTCAAGGCATAAGATGGGATAAAACATGTTTACATGGCGATTGATATTGGCTATATGTAAATCCCATAAATCTAGGAATTGCAATTGAAATTGGCAATCGAGCAAATGCTCTACCATTTTGTATAAGGTTCATCACTAATGTATCAATCGATGTGATGAGATTATGACATTTGGATCCTAGTTTTCAATAAATATTAATTGGTTATATGAATATGAACCTGGGTATTTAATTGTTTATTGAAAAGGAAAATTATCAAAATACTAATGATGGTTTTTGAACTTTTTCTCGTAGATGGCTCAACTGATAACACTATGAGCCATCGAGTGCCGCTTTCAAAGATATGATTGGAAGCGGACAAACCGACCGCCCTAATTTCAATGATTGGCATCGCTCACTTAGGATCATCCTTCGTGTTGCCAAAGGGTTGAAATTTTGACTACACCTTCGCTCGAAGCTCCTCCCAACACGGCAACCGCTTCTGAACAAGAGGCATATCGTGTTGAATATGAGAAGCATAATGATGTGGCGTGTCTAATGCTTTGGGATGTCCGCTCAATTGCAAAAACAATTTGAGCACTATCCGCCTATGAGCATGTTAGATGAACTCAAACGTATGTTTGAGAAGCCACCCGCACCGAATCGTATGAACTAATTGAAAAGGTTCACAACCGCAGTGTGAGGTCGGCAACTGTCTCCGACCACGCCCTGAGATGAAACATCACTGACCAATCGAGAAGCTCTACCGTGGTTACCGAACGATGTATGTGTTTGACTCATCAATCATTCCTTAATCAGAACGATTTGGTGATTTTGTCCGCAATTTTAACATGCATCGCACGGGAAGACAAAGGAATGAGTTACATGCAATGCTTGTAGACTACGAGAAGAGATTGCCAAAGAAGGCTCCTACACCGCCGTGCTCGCTATACAGTGGTGGTAGGTGAATAAGCCTAAGCCGCAAGCGATAAGAAAGGAAAGGAAAAGGAAAGGGAAACAAGTTGTCATCCCACCGCCTCCCAAGAAGAACCCCGAAAGAAAAGGAGAATCCTAAGAAGGATTTGTTTTGCCACCATCGCAACTCACTGTGTCACCGGAAGCGGAACTCGCCCGCTTTATCTCGAATGAGTGCCTTCGTAATAAAAATAAGATGGTGCCTAGCTCATCGTGTATTTTTATGTTTGAATTATTTTCTTTTCCTCATAAGTTAAATTCTCGGATATATGATACGTGATGTGGTACTCACATCCGTAATACATCGCAGGACTTGAGGGCAAGAAGTCGATTCGTGAGAGAGATACTTGTACGCTGGAAATGGAAAGCGCAAATGTCGGGCCATAGGGACTTTTGATTTAGTGTTGCCTTCGGGCTTAATTTTAGAACTAAATAATTGTCATTATGCACCTCCATTGTTGGGGTGTCATTTCGCTTTTGTTAAAAGATATTGGTTTTGTGCACACTTTACAAGTTATGGAATTTCAGCTTTTAAATAATGTTTTTACTTTAATGCAATTCCTATTCTTGGTGTGTTTGAAATTGATATGGATGGTTGTATATCCAATGAAAATAATTGTAGTATAGATTAGCAATAAGAAGAGCAAGTCGAATCGTGACTCTTCTTATCTTTGGCATTGTCGCCTTGCCCATATTGGCAAGAAACGCATGGAAAAGCCGCAACACGATGGGCTTTTACAAACGGTCAATGATGAATCATTTGACAAATGCGAGTCTTGCATCATTGGAAGATGACAAGGAAACCTTTTTCACCACAAGTGGAAAGGGCTTCGATCTACTTTGATTGATACACACCGATGTGTGTGGTCCACTTAGACATGTGTCAAAACGCAGGTCTTTTACTTTAACCTTTACGGATGATTTCATGTTATGGTTATGTTTATTTACTTAAACATAAACATGAAGTCTTTGAAACATTTAAGGTTTTCAAAAGTGAAGTAGAATTACAACTTGAAAGAAGATTAAAGCTCTTCGATCCGATAGAGGTGGTGAGTATATAAGTCAAGAGTTCAAAGATTACTTAGTCGAGTGTGGAATTATCCAAAGACTCACATCTCCTTATACTCCACAAAGAAATGGTGTATTCGAAAGGAGAAATCGATTTTACTTGACATGGTACGATCAATGTTTGAACTTACGACTCTACCTTTACTTTTGGGATTATGCCTTGAAACCGCTATTCGCATTTTGAATATGGTTCCAACTAAGAAGGTTGTTAAACTCCATATGAAATATGGACCGAAAAGCTCCCAACTTTTCTTACTTAAAGGTCCTGGGATGTGAAGCGCTTGTTAAACGTGACACACCGATAAGCTCCAAGCCGATCCGTTATGTATCTTTGTAGGATACCCTAAGGAAACCATGGTTACTACTTTTACTACCCAATGAGAACAAAGTCATCGTGGTTAGGTATGGAGATTTCCTTGAAAGGAATCTCATATCTCAAGAACTCGCTGGAGAGTATATGATCCGAATATGATCAAGAAGATACAACACCTTCTCAAACCACTAGCCAACTTCAAGAAGAACCCGAAAGCTTAGGTGCTCCTCCCAAGTTGTTCCCATTCGTAGGTCCGAAGGACTATACGCACCGACCGCCTATGTCTTAATGTAGAGGTGGAGGAAAATATGGTCGGGGATCTTAATGAACCGCTAACTATAAGGTCGCCATGGCCGATCCCGAAAAGGATAAATGGCGATTGCTATGAATGGGAAATGCAATCCATGAAAGATAATGATGTCGGATTGAAGTTGACCTTCCTCCCAAGGCTAAGGTCGCTGGGAGTAAGTGGATCTTCAAAAGAAAACCGACATGGATGGCAATGTACACACCTACAAGGCTCGCTCGTGGCTAAAGGTTTTACTCAAACCTATGGCGTTGACTACGAGGAGACATTCTCTCCTCAGAAGCGGACATAAGAGTTATTAGGATTCTCATAGCTATAGCCGCACACTATGACTATGAGATTTGGCAAATGGATGTCAAAACCGCTCGAATGGCCGCCTAGATGAAGACATCTATATGGCGCAATGGAAGGGTTTGTGAATCCATTATTTCCAACCGTATGCAAGCTTAAGAGGTCCATTTATGGATCAAGCAAGCATCAAGGCAATGGAATAAAAGATTCATGGGAAATCAAAAGTTTTGGATTTACTCGTAATCTTGATGAGCCATGTGTATATCACAAAGCTAGCGGAGTCGTGTTACTTTCCTTATTTTGTATGTCGATGACATATTAATCATGGGAAATCATATACCAAGTCTAAATGAGGTGAAAGCCTATCTTGGTAAATGTTTTTCGATGAAAGACTTAGGGAAGCAAGATATATACTCGGAATCAAGATCTACCGGATAGATCAAGGCGGCTAATTGGTTTAAGCCAAAGTGCTTACATTGACAAAATATTGAAGAGATTCAATATGCAAAATTCCAAGAAGGGATTTTGCCAATGCAGTAAATCATGGTTTGAGTACCAAGGTCGTGCTTCAACACCGCAGAGGTGGCGCGATGAAGAAAGTTCCTTATGCTTCGTATCAGAGGATCTATCATGTACGCTGCACGATGCACAAGGCCCGATGCGGCGCTTGCTCAAAACTGACTACGGTATCAATGTAATCCGTGAAATTCATCGATCATTCATACATATTCTCAAGCACCTTAGGGCTACAAGAGATATGTTCATAGTGTATGGAGGAAATCCAAGCGTAACTCGCTCGTTATGTGTTATCGCGATGCATCCCGGAAGTGTGACAAAGATGATAATAAGTCTCAAACGGGTTACATTTTTGTCATCAATGGAGGTGCGGATTGAAGAGTAAGAAATGCATAACACTTGCGATGTCTCGCATGTAAAGTGAGTACATAGCGCGCCTCGAGGTCGCCATGGAAGTCGCTTCGATAAGGAAGTTTGTTTCGGGCTTGGTGTTATGCCGCCGATCAACATCCTATTAAAGTATATTGTGACAATTCAACCGCAATTACTTTTGCCCATGAACCCGAGTCATGAAGGGCACCAGACACTATCCTAGACAATATCACTATGTTCGAGAGCAAGTCGAGATAGGTGAAATTGAGTTGCTCAAAGTTCACATGATGATAACCCAGCGATCCGTTAACTAAGGCCTTGCTCGGTGAAAACTTAATCATTTGTCCGATAAGTTTGGACTTCGCTTAGCTAGTAGTTTCATGCCCATCTCGTGACTAAGTATTTTAGATAAAAGGATATTGTAAACATTATTATTGAAATGAAATAAAGTATTTTTGTTATGTTTATTATTCATTTATTATGATGTTGTCCTATATTTACATGTTTAAATCCTTGAATAACTTAAGTTATTCTAAATAGTCCGTTGTCAATCAATAACATGGGAATGATATTGAATTAAGACAACTGAGTATTAGTTAGAATATACTTGAAAGTATATTGATGCGTAGCATGACTAATTTCGTATGATATTCAATGAATCAATATAGGACTTATCCCACCCACATGATGATACTTTATGGATCTTTGTCATTAAGTATATCATGGATATTTATCCTCCGACTTGAGATACAAGAGATATGTCATGGATGTAGTGCATTTTGTGAAGCAATCTAACGCTACACGAATCGGTAGTTATAAGGGTTGTTTTCGTAAGTGTTGCGAAATTTATGAATCTCGCTTGTAGTCAAAATGGGATTTGTTTCCTTCAAATTCATTTTGAAGTTTAATACTACTGGCCCCTCGTAGGATTGTTAAGATGTTTGTATGGCCATACCCAAGGTCTTCGCTTAGAAGAATTGGTAATCTTAATAAATCATAAAGCGAGAAATGTAATAGTTAATTAAGAAATGAGTGAGATCCATATTCTTATTAACATGGTATTAGAAACAAAGGATGAATATGATGATGAATCATCAAACTTGGTTTTCTCCGAAAACCATACACGAGTTGTACCGGGGCATTGGCGTGTTGCAGACGCTAACCAATGTCATTTCACGCTTTGTAAACATATCCAAGCCGAGTCGTTGGAAATGTATATATTTACAAAGATGTGAATGTCCGGATTCGAACTCGTGACCACGGGATTGCACACATTAGCGAATGAGAATTAAAGTTAATAATTAATGTTTATGTTTACGATTAATTATTACACATTAAGTCCGGTTAACGATCGTTATGTACTTAACGGAAAAATGACTAACGACCGTTAAAATGGAAAAGAGAAGGACTAGAAATGGAAACTTGGGAAAGTTATGGGATGGGCTTTGGGCTCCTATAGGTGGCCGGCCATAGGCTTCTCCAAGGCCTCATATTCCCCTAACTTGTCCTCTAAGTTTTACTTCTAGTATATAAGGAGGGTAGGGTCAGGTTTCATTCACACTCTCAGCATTGAATTAACCTAGATCTCTCTCTCTTCTTTTTTGTATAGCTTGGCCGAAACCCCATTTGTTGTGGAGTTCGGTTTGGTTTTTGCATATACGAGGGCTTGTGTTAGATCTAGCAATCGCTGATTCGTTGGTTAATTCGTACAAGAACGTGGTTGTAAGACATTATTCTTACACCATTAAGTACTTCTTTGGTTTGCTTTGCTCGAGGGTGGTTTGCTTTGCTCGAGGGATTTGATATTCGCAAGAGGTACGTTACGCATACTTTCGCTAATTAATTTATTTGTTATGATCTTAAGTCTTCATAAAATAAGAACTTCACATTTTGATGTAGACTAAAAAGAATAAACAAAAAAGGTGTTACCGTAATCTTTAAATGTATATTTATTTTATTTTATATATCATAAACTAACCAAACTCAAAGAATGAAGGGTTTGATAAAGGTTAGTGAGTTATTAAACATTCGTGGTGTTTATTATTATTATTATTATTATTATTATTATTATGTATTAAAAAGGTTGTTAAAGATAGATTTAGGGGCATACTAGTAATTTAGGAGAACAATATTGTACATTTACCTTGATCCGACACCTACAAAATGCTTAGTTCTCATACACCTCTAAAGTTTCATTTCCACTCTCTTTCTGAGAGAAGGAAAAATAGAATCGAGTCAAGGTATAATATCATAAACACAGATAAATAAATAACACTCGTCCTATCACTTTTTAACATTACAAATTACATTTTTAGTGTTCGTTAGTATTATTCAGATCCGTTAGATTAAAGGAGGTTGTTATTAATTGTTGCGCCGATTATTGATAGTCTTTGATGAGGTGGTTGTTTTGTTGGAAGGGTTATTGTTTGAGTAGTCGTAGTTTTATTGTTTGAAGGTTATTGTTTGGGTGGTCATTGTTTGATGAAGTAAGCACAACCACCATTGTGGCTCACAAGAATATTAAACAAAGCTCCGATGGTGGTGGTTTTTATCATTATATTTAGTGTTTGATTTAAGTTTTAAAAAATGGGATGATAAAAGCGTCGTTTGGGGCTTTTAAACTAAATATTACTCCATAAATTAAATATAGTTTTATATAGAAAACCACATTATTTTATATATAATACAAAACAAATAAAATAATGTAGTTTTTCTTTATAAAATCATATTTAATTTATGGAGTAATATTTAGTTTATAAAGCCCCAAACGACGTCGTTATCACCCCGTTTTTTTTAAAACTTAAATCCAAACATCAAATATAATGATAAAAACCAGCCACCATCAGAGCTCTGTTTAATATTTTGGTGAGCCGCGATGGTTGTTTCACTTACTTCATCAAATAATGACCACCCAAACAATAACCCTTTAAACAATAAAAACTATGACTACTTCAAACAATAACCCTTCCAACAAAACAACAACCTCATTAAAGATTATCAATAACCACACAACAATTAATGACAACCTCCTTTTAATCTAACATATCTGAATAATAATAACGAACACTAAAAATGTAATTTGTAATGCTTAAGAAGTGATAGGATGGAGTGTTATTTATTTATTTATGATTATAATTATACCTTAACTTTTTTTTCCTCTCTCTTGATCTAGAAAGAGAGTGGAGAGGAAATTTTTGGTGAGAGCATATGAGAACGAGGCATTTTATAGGTGGCGGTTCAAAGTAAAGGTGCAGTATTGTTCTCCTAAATTACTAGTTTGCCCATAAATCTATCTTTAACAACCTTTAAGGATGTTTGTTATCTAGTTTTTTTAAGCATGGTGTTGCGATGATGCCCAAACTTTATTGTTTGGTTCAAATCCAATGGGCCCAAAATAAGAGTGTCTTCCCCAAAATCAAAAGCAGACATACTTGGTGGTATGTGAGTATAACTTTTCATAGTTTAAAATCTCAGTGATATGTTTACTTTTAAATAATCATTGTTCTTTCTTTTTCATATTTTATTATTAAAATAGTACAATAAATCTCAATATAAAATCTTTACAAATAAATTTAATAAAAGTAATTATATATTTTCTCTCATATGAAATCATAATCCAAAACCAAATCCCCAAACCTTACTATAAACCAAACGGCGCCATAGGCCCCGTTTGGTATGATACTTTGGTATGGGTTTTAAATTGAAAAAAGAATAATTATTCGTTTGGTTATTCTTTTAGTAAGAGGAATGGGTGGGTTTTGGTTAGTTTTGCTTATTTTTGTGGGCCATCTCTCTTTTTTCTCTCTATTAGACCATGGGGTACCATGGCTGTCACTTGCGCTAAATCCCATGTGGCAAAGCAATAGTACATGTTGTGATTATATTTTATAATTTCTTTTACTTTGTTAAATAAGGATTATGAAAAGAAAAAAAGTTGTTTCATTTTACTTTTTATTTCCTTTCCTTGGACGTCAAATGGAAGAAAGAACTAAATATTAGTTTAGTTTAGTATTATTTTTATACTTTATGCCTTATGACGTAAAGCAAAGAACAAACAATTATCATATCCTCAATACAATAGTGTTTTTTTTTTTTTTTTTTTTTTTTTTTTTTTCAAAAAGTATAATTCTTGAAATGCATATATGTTTTATAGTTGATACAAAATCGGTAAATGAGTGTGCATATGTGTTATTGAAAGGACATATGTAATATTTTACACCGTGAATTTGGCCTTGTGTGCATATGTGTTTTTACAGTTTTGGAGTTTAAATATATTGAAAGTGCATATATGTTTTTAGTTCCAATATAAGAATGTTTTGTGTTTAGTTTTCATTTAACGGTGCACTTGTGTTTTGTATTTTAAGGTTTTACTAATTTCTCAAAGAAGTCAAGAATATGGTCTCGTGTGCACAAGTAAAAAATACATTGTGCATATGTGTTTTATTGGTTATTATGATTAATTAATTCGTTTATTAATTGGTTGTGGTTACAGATACGAGTATGATGATCAATGTGAAGAGTGCACATGTGTTTTACTATCTATCGAGAAGATAGTTATGGTAAAAAGTATAGAGTAAAGGCACAAGTGCATGCAGCAGATACAAGTGCACATATATACATACAAAGAAATCGAGAGTGTCCAACGAGGGAAACTACATGTGCATATACGACAACATATTTTTTACTTTTAGAAATTTGTATTTGAATTGTATATCACAATGATTTTTAATTTTGTATATAATGCTTTTGTTTTAAATTGTATACAATACATGTAAAATACTTATGTATATCATTCCATGCACTTATGCAAAATATTTGTGAGAAACACATTAGAGTTTTAAGCAATTGAACACTAAAAAACACATGTCAATTTACATTACCTAAAAAAAACACATATGCACCTTCTCAAACTTGCATGCTAAAAAAAGATTAATAAAAAAAAAAATCAAAAAGAAAATAAAAAATGGATTATACTAAACCTATATTGTGCTAAGATCAATAGACAAACATAACATATTAAACACAAAGATATCATTATGCTTCAACAAGAGTTTGACATATAGAGAACATGTATGCAAGGCTTTAACAAGAGTTTACCCATAACATATGAACATGTATGCAAGCCAAGATAAAACATATAAAGTGACTCATATACATAACATGTATGCAAGACTTTATAAAACATATAAGCGATTTATAAATTACTAAACAATCAACCACAAATGGTTTTAAAAAACATTCATAAGCTGTAATTAACTGTTATATCAAATTTATAAATAAAATTTTATTGGAACATGAATGCAAAGCTTCATAATACGCATATACCGAAACATGTATACAAGGCTTTATAAAAAAAATCCATTTATAAATTACTAAACAATCGACCAAAAACCATGTATATAGAAGGTTTTAAAAAACATTCATAAGCTGTAATTAACATGTTATATTACATTTATAAATAAACTTCTAATGGATAAAAAACAGTTAAAATAAATACCTTACTGTTCTTGATGATCAGTTTCCAAACGTGATTCATCATTCACTTCTTGCAAATCCTTGGACGATGAAGCCTCTCCTATTTGTGGCATACCTTGTTCTGAGATCTCAACCATTTTTTTCCAGATATTATATGTCGATTTGGGTTTTATGTGATTGTATTGTGGGATTGATGAATAATTATAAGTAATAAAATTGTGATCATGATGGATGCGTAATAATTTTGTGTCAATCTTTGATGAAAACATATTGATCCTAATTGGAATCAGATATGTATATGGGAAATTGTTTGAATCTGATATTGAATAAAAACCTCTCCAATTTTATAGGATAACTACTGAATTTGTATCTGGTAAATTTTGAATTTGTAAATGAAAATACCATATATAACCTTGGATGCTATTATGAATTAAATAAATGGAAATTAATTTACTAAATTCCGATTAGTCAATAATGGTACTGTAACATACTGTATATAAGATTGGTACTGTATATAATACAACACTGGGGTGCATTATATGCAGTACTAATATTAGATACAGTACTTTACAGTACCATTTTAGAGCAATCTAAACCATTGGATCATTTGATCAATGGTTAAAAATACATGATGGCATTTTTGTAAATAATTCAAAAAAATTATGGCTGGAAAATATTTTAATGAGGGCAAAACTGGGATTCTACAATAATTAAAAACACAACCCGCTTAGGTTTGATTCAGTTAGATGGGAATTCAATTTCCACAATTTTCTCACACTTATCTATCTTATGAATCATTATAACTCACAACTACTCTCACCTAAACACACAACCACAATTAGGTTTTTTGGAGCTCTGATTAAACAAAAAAATTGGTAAAATTACACCCGCTGCGAAATTGAAGAAAAATGAAAGGTAAACTCATCATTATGTGTTATTCTTATAATTATAGTTTTTTTTTTTTTTCATTTGTTAATTACAATAAGTAACATAAATGTATAGATTTGTTGAATTAGATTAAACTGAAATTGTGTTGCATGTGTGTTAAATAGGAGTGATCCGCATATAAAAACTAAGTTTTTGTTTATAAGAATCATAAAAAGTGTTATTTCGTTTTGTTTGGGGTAAAGATATATAAAAAAGTGTCAAAATTGATGAATGTGATATTCTTATTATATGAGAACATGGATGTTTGGATATGTTGATGGTTGTAAACATGTTTGTTAATAACAACTATGTTTATTGTTAGAAAATATGTGAAAATATTGTAATGATCATGGATGAATTAGTAAATGGGTGTTTGTTGTATGATTGAATAATGTAAAGGTTTTTTTGGTTATTGGTATAAGTTTGTGTAATTTTTATTGTTAATCCAAATAACATTGATGTTTACAGTGATTGGAATAACATTAGTTAAAAATTTATGTTAATCATGTAAATGGATGTAACAGGGGTATTTGGGTATTGGATAAAGTCAATGTAAGTGTTTAGGATAGATGAATTGACATTGATGTTTACAAAGTATACGGAAAAATTATTGAATTTGATATTGTTAATTGAAATAACAGTGATGTTTATAGTAATTAATTGATGTTTTAAAGTAGTTAACTTTGCCGTATATATGCGTCTGTCAGAATTACAGAGAAGTGGCAGGGCAAAGGGAAAGGAACCTGTTGAAGAATCATATGGCACAATAAACGTAGAAGAAAAGGATATGGATGATGATTTTGTTGACTCAACCTTTGAATATTCAGGTAAAATATTTACATGGGTCATAGTAAAAATTAGTAATGTTAGTAAAGTATAACAAATGTGAATTAACATTCTGTTAATGTATACATTTTAGGATTAAGAAGAAGTCAAAGGAACAAAGTAAACGAGTTAGCGGATGAAGGACAAAGTGATAAACAAAAGTCTGATAACGGTAAGCGGTTGTGGATACATGTAGTTATGATGGGTTTGCATAAATGTTTATACACATGTAGTTATGATATGTTTGCATAAATGTTTACGTGTTATGGGTTATTAATTTGTGTGTGAATATATCTCAGTAATAAGTGCATATATGAAATATTAAGTTGTGTGAATCGCATGTGTGTTAAATATAAAATGGCGTGACCATGTGTAGTAACAGGTGTATTTGGATATGGTTTAAAAAAGGAACAAAACATAATGTTAATGATTACAAAAGATGGGTGTTTGGATAATGAAGTGTTTGCATATGTTATTAGGTTGGTAAGTTATTAACCGGGGTTTGTGATATGAATCAAGCAAAAAGGCGTTTGTGATATGAAGATACTAGATTACATTACACCAAACACAAACCTTGCTGAAATAATTGGTGCGATTATATTTGGAATTGTCTATCGTCGTGCAAAACAGGTTGGTCAAAAGGCAAAAAGGATTCTTTCTTCCGTGGGCCACTAACGTTACTTACTGTAAGTAATAGTTTGTTATCAATCATTTGTATTATTATGTTTTCGTACATATATGTTAAAAAAATAGCATAAAGAATTGTTAGTATCTAGAAATAATTGAATTTGTTGGTATGGATTTGGGATTTTAATGGAATTGAAAACAAAAAGTAAAAACTACTAATGTAATTATTAAAATTCTTATGTAAGAGCTATGTTACGTTGATGATACAAAGTGCAACACTTTTAGTGTTAGGCGAAAGAGACCCCTAACATCTGTATGGACAGACGAGTTGTTAAGTGAAAGGGAGCATGCAGAGTGGCTAGCTGGAGGTTTCGGCTTAGGAGAGGTTGAAGAACCTTTCTTTGCGGAAGAAGAGGATCCCACGCTGGATGATATAGAGGTAATTTGTAATTTGACGGTTAAATTATTAAATTGTGTTTGTGAATGTTGAAGTAAACATGATGATTTACGGCTTTACATGTGTTTAAGGGATGTATGTGGTTGTTCAAGGAATATGTTAAAGATATAAACAAAGAACGTCGAGGGTTTGAGAAGACGTTGGATGTTGTACTAGATATTTCCGGAGGGGACATTGATTTGAAAGGGGTGATTCAAACGTACATTGATTGTTTGAAAAACCCAACGTTTGGTAAGCCACCAAACGATAAGGAAAATATGGAAATCCCAAAAGAAAAAGAACAAGATGTAGGGGGTGAAGATGGCGGAGCTAGTAAGCATAGCATTGAAGCAATCATGGAGGAAGGAACTGTTCAAATGGATGAAGATGGCGCGCCAATGATGGTTCTAAGGTGCATTTGGCGTGTGAAATTCTGCCATACCATGTGCTCTAACTAGAATCATCATCTCCTAGAACAAACCACATCATACTACTTTTGAAAAGTTATCATTATAGGCGTGCTGTTATGATTAGCATATGGTTCAAATTTAAAAAAACATTGTTAGTACTAGTTTATAACCATTGAGCCATTGATAAATATCCATGGTTAATTGGTTAGAATCCAAAAACACTTTTAGCGGGTGTTTGGATTGCATACACATTTATGAAAAGGGTGGGTTATGCAAACCTTTTCTAATACAAAGGGCACTTTTTTTTTTTTTTTTTTTTTTTTTTTCGTTTTTCTTTTATTATTTTTATTTTTATAATTTTTGTTTATATAAAAAAACTATACACCTGAAAGTGCGGAACATAAAGTATAAAGCTTAATAAGTCAAATGTTTAAAACTGTCAGAAATACGAAACAGAAACTGAACAAAAATGTGTTGTACTGAAAACAAGGAGGAGACAATGGAAATCTTTGACCAAAACCTCCATTTAGTCACATCAAAAGGGAGTTCCTATAGTATGACCGAAATCGTCTGAAACTGATTTACACTCCTTATCTTATTATTCTTAAATAAGATAAAGTTGAATATATTTGCTTATTAATTCTAAACAGGTTATTTTAAAAAGCAAAAGTAAGATTTATTTATTTATTTTTTTTATTGAGCAACCAGACACGTACTAATTAATAGACCATGTTGACTTCTCGAAAAAAAATAAAACGTAGTATAAGGTTATTGTATCTTAAAGATGGCTTCGTAATCATATTAACATTGGAGCTAGTTTATATATCGATGTACAAAATACACGAACCTCACCACTTTCCTTTTCTTGCTATAAAATTTTGTTGCAGTGAAGCACGCCAAGATATTCCTCTGTACATATTAAATGTTTGCGTAATATTGATAAGAGCGTAGGGTACAATGGTCGATGGCTCAAGCCATCACCGATGGCATGACCGATGGGCGAGGACCACACCGGTGGTATTTGGTAGCGGCTAGCCGCCAAGGCCACCAAAACCAGCTGGTCGGCTTTTTTTTAAGTGGGTAATGTGAGTGAGGTATTGTGTTTGTAATAATTGTGTTTTAAAATATTTATTGTGTTTGTGTTTCAGTTTTTGTTGTTTTGTTTTTTTTTAAAGTTGCAGGTCTTCATTTATAGAGAAGAAGGAAGATGACGACGTTGACTATTCCTTCCTTTTTTTTGTTTTTTTTTTTTGTTTTTTCACTTTAAACCCTATTGTAATATAAGTTTACATTTTGCTCTTGTTAGTGTTTTTCTTGCATCGTTAGTCCCTATTTTGTTTATATTGTTAGTCCTTATTTATATAATGTAGTTTTTATTTGATGTATTTCTTAGTTATATACATGATTGTTTATATTCAAAATGAAAAAAAAAATAAAAATCTAACGGCACCAAAAAGTGGCGCCATAGCTAAGGAGGAGTGTTTGGTCTTGTAGAAATCTGGTCTTGTGGAAAAAGGTCTTGAGGCCAAGACCACTTTTCCATTAAGACCACCAACGGCACCACCCACGGCACCAACTGCATTGCCTAGCGCTCTAAGAAAAATCAAGGCGGTTGGTAGCCAAGAGCCAAAACCATAAATAACGAAGTCAGTATCTCTCATTAACAAAAAGGTTCATTTGTGAACTTAAATTTTGTTTGAAACATGTGTAAAGCATTATACGAGATAGTATGTGATTTAGTTATTTAACACATACTTTGTGTGTCGTATTCGACAGTTCACAAACAAAGCAAGGCATCAACAACATGAGGCGTGGGCGTGCACGAGGTCAAGGTATATATGTAACTTAATTACGTACGTTTTGTTTAAATTCAGTCATAACAAAATTGGGTTTATGCCATTAAATAGTCATATATTTTCTTAAATTTACTCACATGATACGTGTATAAAATTTATTATTTGTATCATACCTCAACTTTTCAATTCTTGCTGATATAGTCACATTAAATATGCAAGTACTTTCTCAAAATTACTCATATGATACGTGTACCGAATTTATTATTATTATACATTTTGTACATTTTCCTCCGTTTTCATACGTTTTTGTATGTTTTCATCCGTTTTCTTACGTTTTCGTACTTTTTTCACACGTTTTCATACGTTTGCTTGTGTTTTTATACGTTTTCATACGTTTGCTTGTGTTTTTATACGATTTTGTACGACTTATACGTTTTTTTACATTTTCGCACGTTTTCATACGTTTTCATAAGTGTTCTTACGTTTTCGTATGTTTTCTCACGTTTTCATAGTTTTTGGTACGTTTAGTACATTTTCATACCATTTTCTACGTACGTTTTTACGTCCTATACGTTTGTGTACGTTTTTATACGTTTTTATACGTTTATGTGCGTTTTTACACGTTTGTGTATGTTTGTTTACGTTTGTGTATGTTCTTTTAGGTTTGTGTACGTTTTTATAAATTATTTTTGACATTTTTTTACGTTTGTGTATGTTTTTATACGCTTGTGTATGTTTTTACATGTTTTTATACGTTTCATATGTTTTATACTTATTTGAACGGATGAAAACGTATAATAACGTAGAAAATGTACAAATATATACAAAAACGTACAAAGGCGTATATAAACTTAAGAAAACGCTCAAAACGTACAAAACATATAAATACGCATAAAAGATACATAAATGGGTAAAGATGGATAACAACAGATAAAACGCATTTAAACGATGAAAACGTGATTGACAATATATGAAATATGGTATCGTACCATATTAGCATGTAAAACAGGTTTTCATGTATCATATTAGCCGGTTTATGAAAGTTCACGTACCATATATCCTATATAGATAGTTTTTTTAGTACACGTACCATATGAGTAAATTTGAAAAAGTACGTGGCTATTTAATGACTTAAACCCTAACAAAATTTGGATTATATGTAAATTAATAGTTGTAAAATATATATGCAGAAAGAGAAAGGATTGATTGGCTTCACTTTCAGCCGATGAATAACGAAGATCCACAGGAGGAGTATTGGAACAAACATGTTATAATGGGTTTCCTTTTGTCTGGTTTTTTTCTGTTCGGCAATTTCTTTTATTTAAGTCATATGACTTGGTTATTTGCTCCTTTAACGAGTCAAGTTATAGGTATGATGAGTTGCATTAGTCACTTCAGTTTTATGTACGCGTATAGGGCAGGATATGATCGAGTTACTAATTAAGAAATTAGTTTCAGTTGCTACATGGCTAATTGTTATGGTCATATGTGTTGTTTTAGCACACATATATTATATCTAGCTTTTAAGTTAGTAGTTTGGTTAGTTATCAAGTTTATAATTTGTTGGTGGTTATTCGTCCCAAAGGAGGGTGAAGATAATCAATTCAAACAAAAAATGTGCAACTCTTCAAATAGAACAAACAAACCGTTAGTAGTACTAACAGATACCACTGGTGGTTACCGGATATCACTTGAATCGTGTGATCACTTTCCAAAGTAAACTATTCGACCCTAATGCCCGGGTATCACGAATATCTACTGGGATAAGACCAAATGCGATTAGAGAATTAGGCACAATTCTATAACTCTTTGCTAATAAGAGTTTACGTCAGATGTGCCTCATGCATGTTCGGATCTCCTATATATAGGAGGTTACTCTTGAGCTATTCCAATGGAATTATGAGTATTAATCGCCCATTAATAGTCTCATAATTATCCCCATTATAGCCGTTAGTGGTTACATGACCAATTAAACGTGGTCATAAATAAGTTGTAATCGCCATTTAGCAAGATTTCCATAAGCGATTTTCCACTAGCAAGATTTCACTTACGGTGGAAATACAAATTATCGATGGAAACACCGCTTATCAAGACTTTCATAGCATCAAGATTTCACGGTGCTATCGTTGGAAACACCGCCATCGATTGGAAGCATTGCTTATCGCTGGAAACCACAAGCAAGATTTCCACAAGCAAGACTTTCACCAACAAGATTTTCACCAAGCAAGACTTTCACCAAGACTACCAATACAAACCACTATAAGAGTCGTGGTGTTCATGGACCTTATGGGTGTACACTCTGCACCTCCTAACCCATTACAAGGTGTGAACTAATCCCACAAGTGCACTAAATTTTCCAACAATCCTCCCAAATTTAGTTCACTTCCTTTGCATGAAAAATAAACATCAATCAAAACATGTGCATAAATGAAAATGTCCCGAGGATTGAATTTCCATCTTAGTAATTACACGTTCAAATATTCGAGAATCGTGGTGTTCTAAGAATTGAACCCTTCAACCCATTTGAATACCGAAGATAACTACACACAAGTTTTCAAACACTTAAAAGCTCCCGACACTATACAAGCCATGTGTCCATATCCAAATTCATAAATGTTGTAAAGCTAAAAGTCCAAAGCTTTCAAGCGGCAAAACTTCAACATTTACATAGGTGGTTCCTCTTTAGTCATGCTCCCGCCAAGCACTTTTTCAAAGAAAATTAACCATTAAGTAAAGACTTCATCCTCCTTTCAAGAGGTTCCGAGTACAACCTTGGGATGTAAATAAACATGTGCTCCACCACCGAATGTTGACTTTCCACATTGAACTCAGCTCCCAAGTTTCCTTATGAGGAGTTGGGTGTCCTAGCATTCAATGACTAAGTTGGACTTAAACCCATCCCTTTAGCAGACTTTATAACCAAGTCTCAGGCGCACCCTTCGTCAAGTGATCGCCTAAGTTCATTGAGATCTCACAAACTCTATAGATACCACCCCATTCATGATAAGCTCACGAATCATGCTATGTCCGACACCTAAGTGTCTAGACTTACCATTGTACATCCGGCTATAAGCCTTAGCCAATGTAGTCGCACTATCACACCGGATAGAAATAGGTGCTATAGGTTTAGGCCACAATGGAATCTCAAGAAGCAAGTTTTTCAACCATTCGACTTCTTTACCAAAGAAATGCTAGAGCCACAAATTCAGATTCCATTGTTGAAGCGGTGATGCAAGTTTGTTTCTTGGATGCCCAAGAAATTGCACCTCCACCAAGTAGGAATACCCACCACCGGTAGACGAATTGTCTTCGTTATCGATCCAACTTGCATCGATGTAACCTTCCAACATCGATGGGTAACCAAGATATGAGAGACTATAATCCATAGTTCTCTTCAAATACTTCAAGATGCCCTTTGAAGCGCTTGCCGTTGATGAGCACTAGGATTACTAGTATACCGCTCAATTTTCCCACCGCAAAACCAATGTCGTCTTGTACAAGTCATGGCATACATCAGCGACCAATTACCTAGAATACTCAAGTCGAGATACACCTTGCCATGATTAGGCATGAGCTTCTCACAAGTATCCATAGGTGTACTCATCGAGTACAATCAAAGTAATTGAATTTCCTCAAGAACTTCTCAATATAATGAGACCGAGATATAGAAATTCTATTACTTTCATGTTTAATCCTTATACCAAGGATAACATCGCCTCCCCATGTCTTTCATGGAGAACCTTGATGACAAAAATTCCTTTGTCAAGTCAACTGATTTTGGTCGGTGCCAAAGATCAACATGTCATCAACATATAGACAAATGATGACTCCTTTGCGATTCATCAAATTTGCTATATACACATTTGTCGACTTGGTTAAGAACATAACCACTAGACAAAACCACTTCATCAAATTTTTGATGCCATTGCTTAGGTGCACGCTCAAATCCATAAAGAGACTTAATCGGTTTACACCTTGTTTTCATTTCACGCATGATGAAGCCCCGAGGTTGGTTCATATAAACCTCCTCTTCCAATTCACCATTCAAGAAAGTCGTTTCACATCCATCCGATGAATAACCAGTTGTGAATAGATGCCATAGCAATCGCCAGCCTTATTGTAATCGACACGAGCCATGGGGCATAAGTATCAAAATAGTCTATCCCCGACTTTTGTTTAAAGCCCCGAATAACTAATCTAGCCTTGAACTTCTCAATAGTTCCATCTACCTTCATTTTCCTTTTGAAAATCCATTTGCAACCTGAGGTTTGCAACCGGTGGTAGATCAACCAACACCAGTGTTGTTGCCCATGATGGAATCCATCTCATCATTGATTGCTTCTTTCCGTAAGGCAATGTCACGGGACTTCATTGCTTCTTCAAATGTCTTGGGATCATCCTCAACAATGAAGCAATAGGAGTATTGGTGCGAGACCTCATCCTCGTACCTTCAACTAAGTATAGTTGAAACTCAGTCCAAATGACTTTGGAGTCGTGACCCTTTTGCTCTTCCCGAGCACAGGTTCGAGTCTTTGAACCACAACCTCATCGAGGACCACCGATGGTTCATCATCGAGGACCTCGATACACCAGTGTCATGAGTTCCATTAGAATCCTCGACTTGGTCTAGGGACCGATGAGAATCTATTCTCATCAAAGTCTCCATCCCTTGATTCAATTATTGAGTTAATCGAAACATGTTCATTAGGTTCAATAACATAGAACCTAAAAGCCTTGGAATGCTCAAGATATCCAACAAAGATGCGATCAATGCCTCTTTCACCCAAAGTCTTTAGCTTTGGATCGTGGAGTCTTACAACAGCCCTACAACCCCAAACCTTGAGATAATTCAGTTGGGTTTCCTTTAGTCCGAGTTCATAAGGGTAACCTTGTTCCTTTGTTGGGAACCATATTTAACAAATAGCAAGTCGTTAGCATAGCTTCACCCGTAACCTTGACTCATCCCGAATAGGACAACATGGAATTAACCATCTCCTTCAAGACCTGTTTTTCCTTTCGTAAATACCATTTTGCCGAGGAGTATAAAGGCGATCGTTTCATGGATTATTCCAACAGATCGAAAGAAAATCGAGTATCCATGTACTCACCTCCCTATCGATCCTTAATCTTTTGATCAAAGACCCAAGTTGTAATTCAACTTCTATTTTAAACACTTTGAATTTATCTAATGCTTCATCCTTGGTATGTAACAGATAGACATAACAAAATCTAGAAGCATCATCAATAAATGTCACAAAGTACTTCTTATTCCCCAAAGAAGGAGTAGCTTGCAAATCACACATGTCACTGTGAATAAGCTCCAAGATCTTAGTCTCACGACTAACACCCTGAAAGGGTTTCTTGGTTATCTTGGTCAACATGCAAGTTTTACACTTTTTTCAGTGTCCATGTCAAAAGCGAGGATTAAACCATCCCTAGACATATCTTGCATTCTTTTATAGTGAACATGACCAAGTCTAGCATGCCATGTGGTAGAATCACCGATCATATGTGGTCACAAAAGTCGAAATAACACTTGTCGCTGGTAATATTAAGCCTGAACATTTGATTACATAAATAACCAAAACCAATAAAAACACCACATTTAGAAAGAACAAATTTATCGATTCAAGAACTTGTTTATATCCATGATTATTCAAAACACTACTTGAAACCAAGTTTTCCTTATATCGTGAACATGAATAACATTAAACAAAGTTACAATCTTCCGAACTAAACCTAAGATCTACACAACCACGACCATGCACCAAGGTGTTGACTCATTTCCATGTGAAGAATAGAACCATCATTCGGTGACTCATAAGTCTTGAACCGCCTTCTATCTTTGCACACATGAATTGTTGCACTGAGTCAACCCACCACGCAACATCATCATCCCGCACATAAAAGATTCGAGATACATATGTAACATAATAAATCAAAAGACTTATTAAACATATTCGACCTTTCGCCGAGTTGGTGAACCACCACTCCCTAAACTTTTAGTGCACGATCCATTGGCTTTACCACCAATTTTAACACCCTTGCGGTCCCTTTTAATGTGACCCGCCTTGCCACATTTCCAACAAATAGGTGTTGCCTTCTTGTTAGGATCGCCTTGTGTTGTCATGATACTTGCGTTTGCCTTTGTCGTCATTGTACCGGTAGAGTTGTTATGCTCTACCATATTGACAACAGATGCACCAAGAGCATTGCTACTTTTGGCTTGTCATTATCCCGCACCTTGAGAGATTCCTCAATGTGCGGATGACCGCCTAACTCAACGAGTTAACTCCTCCTTCATATGTTTCAAGGTATGCTTGAAATCTTTCCATGAAGGAGGGAGTTTGTCAATGACACAAGAGACTTTGATAGCCTCATCCATGTTCATTTGGTGTTGTGTAAACCTTCCAAGAGATGTGCAACTCTTCGTCCCAAAGGAGGGTGAAGATAATCAATTCAGCAGAAATGTGCAACTCTTCAAAGAACAAACAAACTGTTAGTAGTACTAACAGATACCACTAGTGGTTACCGGATATCACTTGAATCGTGTGATCACTTTCCAAAGTAAACTATTCGACCCTAATGCCCGGGTATCACGAATATCTACTGGGATAAGACCAAATGCGATTAGAGAATTATGCACAATTCTATAACTCTTTTGCTAATAAGAGTTTACGTTTTACATGTGCCTCATGCATGTTCGGATCTCCTATATATAGGAGGTTACTCTTGAGCTATTCCAATGGAATTATGAGTATTAATCGCCCATTAATAGTCTCATAATTATCCCCATTGTAGTCAGTTAGTGGTTACATGACCAATTAAACGTGGTCATAAAGAAGTTGTAGCGCCATTTAGCAAGATTTTCCATAAGCGATGCTTTCCACTAGCAAGACTTTCATTTACGGTGGAAATACAAATTTATCGATGGAAACACCGCTTATCAAGATTTCATAGCATCAAGATTTCACGGTGCTATCGGTGGAAACACCGCCTATCGCTGGAAGCATTGCTTATCGATGGAAACCACAAGCAAGATTACTCCACAAGCAAGGCTTTCACCAACAAGATACTTTCACCAAGCAAGACTTTCACCAAGACTACCAATACAAACCACTATAAGAGTCGTGGTGTTCATGGACCTTATGGGTGTACACTCCGTACCTCCTAACCCATTACAAGGTGTGAACTAATCCCACAAGTGCACTAAATTTTCCAACATAATTATCAGAAGTGTTATGTAATTGACTTCATTAGTATGCATTATCACTTGTTGTGAAGAGGCATTTGGGTTATCAATTGATTTTTTGTAGTGTATTTGTTCACGATTAGTCGGTTGTAATGTCGTATTGATAATCACAAATTATTTTGGATAAGTTGGAATTAATTTGTAACAAAATATTAGTGAGCTGAAACATGAAGCGAATATATAAAGATAACATATCCATGTAAAGGGTTCATTTGATGTTTTAATCTGGAATTATGTTGTCAATACAGTATAAAAGTGATATGCAGTTCAAGGTGTACGAATTTTAGAATCGTAATTACTCTAAAATCAATTTTCAGCAAAAAATTGAAGAAGCTAGAGCGTAAGGTTTGGTATATATGGTCGTTCTTTGATCTTCATAGTATACTCAGGATTCTAGCTTATAGACAACCCATTGCTAACTAAAAAGTGTTCAACTAGATGCAACAAAATTCAAAAAATATGTTTCAATAATTCATATTTTAGTAACGTGTAATATAAAAAACAGTGACATGTGTTACATATTGAGGTACGACAAAAGTTTAAAAAAAAGTTACTACTGTTATTGTATAAGTTCAATTTTGCTCATGTTTAATTACAACCACTACTACAAAAATGAACATAGAGCCCCCTTAATAGAGCCCGGTTTTAATGAAACACGGGCTCTAAAGAGATTCCGGGTTGTGAAAAAGGGTATAAAGCCATGTTTTTTCCTATGAAACCGGGCTCTATGTTGGATAATGTTAGAGCGATGTTTTTTGCTTAAAAAATGGGCTCTATTCCTCGTATAGAGCCATGTTTCCATTAACAAAACCGGGCTTTATGTTAAAAAGGATTAGAGCCATGTTTTCCTCAACAACACCGGGCTCTATTCCACTGACTACTCAACCAAGATATTATAGGCGGTTGCTTAAATGAAACGAAAAAATGTAGGATGTTTTTAGGCGCGATATTTCCCTCCTCAGTTTTCATTTCTTTTAACAAAACCCTAACTTTTTCCCCTTCACTTCCACAAACCCTAACCCTCTAACCTTCACCGCCGCTTACCACCACCACTTAGCCACTGTCGCACCCCATTTCCGTCACAGGCCACCTTCGTCACGCAAACAAGCCAACAACAGACTAAGCTAATTCGGAGGTACCAAATTGCTACAATTGATGTTGTTGTTAGGTTTGATTCTGAAATAAGTTGTGTTTAATTATATGTTTTTTTGTATTGTTAGGTAATTAAGTCTTGATTAGAATAAAATTGTTGAATCTAATTATTGTTGTGTTTAATTATATTTTTTTTGGTATTGTTAGGTAATTAAGTCTTGATTATTGAATAAAAGTCTTGATTCGTTATTATTATTGGTGGTGGCGTTTGCATGGCATAGCCGCAAGAGCTCTCTATGATGCTTCATTTCGGTACTTATATAATAAAATTTAGTTGGTATAAATCTTTTGTCAAAATAATCAGAATCTGCGATATTTATTAATCTCACTTACGCTTTCAAAGTTATTTTACTTGAGTCTAGGGAAAGAATTAGTGGTCGAGTTTGTACAGATTACTCATTTGGTTTTCTGTAGACCTTGGAGCATCATGGTGAGGATCGATTTCACAATATCGACTACTATGAGATATGTCGATTTATAATATGGTAGACATTCAGCGTTATCTGTGGAAGAGCAGGCTTGTGGGACGTCTCATCAACATGGTTCTCAGCAATTCAGGTAAGAGAATAGAACCATATATTCTGAGTTTTCTATATGAAAAGATAGTGTTGAGAATTATGATCTGGATACATCTGATTTGTGATGTCTGAGTTGATATTTGTTTTGTGTTTGTTCAGTTATATTTGCTGGAGAGTGATCAGGGGTTGATATTGAAGTTTTATTTCTAGATGGACTGGAAGAGCAAAAGATATTAGCTTGGATTATACTTTGGATGGTTTAAGACAAAAGTGAAAGATGAAGGACCGATATGTATTTTGTGTGACTATATAAGCTAAAGAGATATGCAGTTTCATTATTATCTGCTATTCTCTCTCTCCAAAAAATACGACTCTCTCTCTAAAACAAAAAACCCTAGTTTGTATTTTGATTTACTAGATCAAAATACTTTGTTACTTGTTGTTATTGATTCATAGTTATTTGATTGAGATCAAATACTGATTGTTGAGTGATTCTATTTGAGAATAGAAGATTTGGTTTTGTAATATTGTTACTGAAGTAATAAAAGTGTTTTGGTTATCATTGAAATCTGTTTTTCTTCATGGTATCAGAGCCAGGTTCTCTGGAAATCGTGTTTTAAAAATTTAGGGTTTTGATAAAATTGGGTTTTTTACAAATTGATTGGTTCTTGGCCAATTAACTTGTGTTAATTGATAGATCTTGTGGTGAATTTGGTTAAAATTGAAGGTTTCTGGAAAACCCCTAATTTCTGAAAAATTAGGGTTTGGTTTATTTTGGGGCTTTTGTGATTAAAGGCTTCTGGTGACGATTAAGTGTGGTTAATCGTTAAGATCTGGTGTTTGGTAAAGATTGGAAGTGGTTCTGGTGATTTTCCATAATTCTGGAAAATTAGGGTTTGTTGGTTCTGGATCTTGATTCGGGTTCTTGCTTTATATCGCTATATCTCTAGACTAAGTGAATCTAGAGTATAGTAGGTCTATTATTCATTCATTGCTTGTTATCATGGCTCTGAACACCTCTCACACTCTTTTTAATTATGTTCTTATTTTTCCGCTTAGATTCTTGGGAGGATAGGTTTTGGGATTATTAGAAGTTGTGATTGGTTGTGGTTGTAGTTGTTTTTAGTTTGTTCTTATTCTGTACTTGTGTGCGCCCTTGACCTACCACTTTAGTGGCAAGGAAAGCGTGGGAACTACTTTCTCTACCTTTCTTGTGTGATTGATTATTTGTTCTTGAATCATGTCTGTTCATAATTCTGTTCATGGTTATACTGATGATGAGTATGAAGCTGATAACCCTGTCACTTTAATAAGTAAATTGGATTTGAGTCATCCTCTACATTTACACCCTAATGATTCAGCTTCTTTGACTGTGGTTTCAATAAAACTAAAAGGAACTGAGAATTATAATGTCTGGTCTTGTGCTATGATGTTAGCCTTAGAAGGAAAAAATAAAACTGGTTTTATTTATGGCACTTGTAGAAGGTCTAATGTTGATGAAGTTTTGGGAAGACAATGGGATAGGGTTAATGCTATTGTGTTGGGTTGGATTTTAAATTCCATCTCTGAAGAGTTATTTCTTGGTCAAATTTTTTCCAAAAGTGCTTTTAGTGTCTGGAATGAGTTAAAAGATACCTTTGACAGGGTTGATGGTTCTGTTACTTTTAATTTGCATCATAAAATTCACTCTTTAACTCAGAATGGCACCACTATTTCTGAATATTTTAATAAGCTAAGTACTTTATGGAAACAATTTGATGCTATGGTTCAGTTACCTAGATGCACTTGTCATGCTGCTGATGATTTTAAAAAGCATAATCAACTTATGAAACTTATGCAATTTTTAATGGGTCTGGATGATACTTACATGCAAATAAGGAGTAATATTCTTTCTAGAGATCCTTTGCCTGATGTTAAAGGTGCTTATGCTATTATCAGTATTGAAGAAAACCATAGAAATGTTGTGTCTGGTAGTTCTAGTAGGAATCATAATTCTGCTTTTGCTACTAGAGTTGTGAATCAAGTTAATAATCAAACTAGTCAGAGTACTAGATCTATTAATCAGAATACTCAGGCTAATCCACCTATTGCTAACTTTAATAAAGTATCTGATAATAGAAGGAACACTGGTTCTGTTCTTGTTTGTGATCACTGTGGTTTTAATGGTCATACTCAGGACAGATGTTTTAAATTGATTGGATATCCTCCAAATTTTGGAAAAAAAGGTAACAATAACAGACCTCAGGCTTCTCAAAAAAGATTTTCTAATAATAATTTTGTGGGGTCTAGTTCATCTTCTAGTTTTACAGATGAACAACTTACTACTCTTATCTCTCTCATCAAAGACAACTCTATTAAAGGGAATAGTGTGCAGGCCAATATGGCAGGTACTTATTTTAATACTAGTAAGGTTTTCAATCAAAATTTTCACAAGTTTTTTTTCCACAAATACCAATTTAAAACCTGAACTTAGTTTAGATGGTAAGATTGTGGATTCTGGTGCTAACCAGCATATGACACATTCTGCCAAGAATTTGGTAAATGTGTTTGATATTTCTCATCTTCAAATAAAAGTTGGTCATCCAAATGGAACTGAAGCTTTGATTACTAAAATTGGAAATCTTAAATTGGCTGATTCTTTAATATTATATGATGTTCTGGTTATTCCAGAATATTGTGTTACTTTAATTTCTGTTCATAAATTGGCAAAAGATAATAAAATTGTAGTTGCCTTTGATGAGAACAAGTGTTATTTTTGAATCAGATTTGAACTGGAAATGTTCTGGGACCGTAATCGGTGTGGTGGTTTATATTATTTCAATACCGGAGGTACTTTTCAAAGTAATAATTCACTTTCTTACTATGATCGGCACCGCAGCTTGGTCACCCCGCACCTCGCTCTAAGTGTTTTAAAAGCGGTTTGAAGCTTGCTTCAAAGAATCAAACTTATTTTGTGAAACTTGTCAAAGAGCTAAGCAAACTAGAGAAACTTTCCTTTAAGTGATCATACTTCACTTGTTTTGGGTGAACTTGTTCATTTAGATCTATGGGTGCCTTATAAGGTTGCTAGTAAGGAAGGTTACAAGTATTTTTGACTGTTATGGATGATTACACTAGGGTCAGTATGGGTATACTTACTTAAAACTAAGGATGAAACTTTTCATTATATCACTATCTTTATAACTTGATTGAAACTCGGTTTGATAGAAAAATTAAGAGTTTTAGAAGTGATAATGGTAATCGAATTTGTTAATCATTCTTTCTCAAAGTTATGTGATGAAAAGGTATTACCCATCGACTTCTTGTGATACACTACACAAAGAAATGGTATTCTTTGAAAGGAAACATAGGCATCTTTTGAATGTTGCTAGATCCCTTATGTTTGTGGGGAATTCCACTTAAGTTTTGATTTGAGTGTATTCTTACCGCTACTTTTCTTATTAACAGATTGCCTTCTTCAGGCTTAATGGAAAATCTCCTTTTGAGATGATATATAACAAAAAGCCTACTCCGCAATTTAAGAATGTTTGGTTGTTTGTGCTTTGCTACTATTGTTAATAATCATGATAAACTTGGTAGTAGATCCGAGAAATGTGTTATGATGGGGTATTCTAATTATAAAAGGGATATAGGTTATATAGTCTTGACAAGCATCGCTCATTTTTCTAGAGATGTTAAATTTTTTGAGTCTATTTTTCCTTTTAAAGACTCAACTGCTGATAAGAACAGTTCTACTTCTGAAAATGTTTTTCAAGACTTAAATCAGTTGAACTTTTTTGATAATGAAACCCGTGAACTACCCAATGATGAAGAGAGAGTAGACCCTAATCTGAATAGTGACTTTGAGTCACAAAGTGAAGGTGGCAGCTCTCCTCCATCTGGTAGAGACCATGTTACTAATCATAATAGTGACACTAGTGTTTCTGCTGATGAGGATGAGGTGGTAACTACACTTGATGAAAATAATAATTCTGAGGGTAATTTGAATCTTGATTCAAATTCTCCAGTTCAGGCTGAAGTACTTTTGAGAAGGTCTTCTAGACCTTCTGTTTTTCCTAAAAATTATAATGATTTTGTGGTTGAATCAAAAGTTAAGTATAGGATTGAAAAGTTTGTAAATTACTCAAAGCTTAATTCTAGAAATTATTGTTTTACTGTTCAGTTGAATAAAAGTCATGAACCAAGAAATTATTTTGAGGCTGTTAAATCTATCTATTGGACTGATGCTATGAATAATGAGATTGAGGCTTTATATAGAAATGATAATTTTGAAGTCACTGTTTTACCTCCTGGTAGAAAAGCTATAGGAAGTAAATGGGTATTCAAAATTAAGTATAAGTCTGATGGAGAAATAGATAGATATAAAGCTAGAGTTGTTGCTAAAGGGTATAATCAAAAGGAAGGTATTGATTATGAATAAACTTTCTCTCCTGTTGTTAAAATGGTTACAGTTAGATGCTTACTTAATATTGTTGTTCAAAATAACTGGCCTATTTTTCAACTTGATGTTAATAATACTTTTTTATATGGTGATTTTGAGGAAACTGTTTATATGAAGTTACCTGAGGGATTCTTTCCTGAAGGTGATAATAGAGTGTGCAGACTTAAAAAGTCTTTGTATGGTTTAAAACAAGCTCCTAGACAATGGAATGCTAAACTAACATATACTCTTATTGAAAATGGTTTTGTGCAAAGTAAAAGTGACTATTCTTTGTATACTAAATCTAATGATGATGTGTTTATTGCATTGCTTGTCTATGTTGATGATATTATTGTTACTGGAAATAATATTGATGAAATTAACAGTTTCAAAACTTTCCTTAAAACTAAGTTCATGATTAAGGATTTAGGAAAGTTGCAATATTTTCTTGGTATTGAAGTTGCTGATACTGATAAAGGGATTTGCTTAAATCAAAGAAAGTACTGTTTAGATTTGTTAAGTGAGTATGGTATGCTTGGATGTAAACCTTCTCAAACTCCTTTGCAGTCTAAATTGGTTATATCTAATGAGGCTACTGATAATGATCCTTTACTTGATAATATTACTGATTATCGAAGCTTATGGGAAACTTATTTACTTGACTAATACTAGACCCGATATTTCATATCTTTGCTCATTGTTTAAGTCGGTTCATGCATTCTCCTCTTAAGTCTCATCTCGAATAGCTTTAAAGATACCGAGGTATCTTAAACGAGCTCCGTGTTTGGGTATTCATATTACTAAAAATTCGGAATGTCTCTTCTTGCTTATTCCGATGTCGATTGGGCTAAATGTATTGTAACAAGGAGGTCTCACATCGGCTTTTGTGTTTTTTTGAATGGGTCACTAGTATCTTGGAAAAGTAAAACAACCTACTCTCTAAAAGCTCTACTAAAGCGAGTACTGAGCTCTTGCTTCAGCTACTGCCATAATGTCTGGATTCTAAAAATTTTAAAAGATCTTAAAATTTCTCGGTCTTTTACTGTTCCTCTTCATCGTGACAATAATCGCTATAAAATAGCACCAATCCTGTTTTTCATGAAAGGACAAAACATCTTGAGATTGATTTACATTTTGCTAGAAAAGATTTTAAATGGTGTTGTTAAAACTGTGAAAGTGGATTCTGCAAATCAAATTGCAGATATCCTTACTAAGGGGTTGGATACATTACCACATGATTTTTTAGTTAAAAATCTTGGGATGTTTGATATATATCACTTATCAGATTAAAGGGGGGTGTTGAGAATTATGATCTGGATACTTGTATTTAATTTGATTTGTGATATCTGAGTTGATATCTGTTTTGTGTTTGTTCAGTTATATTTGTTGGAGAGTGATCAGGGGTTGATATTGAAGTTTTATTTCTAGATGGACTGGAAGAGCAAAAGATATTAGCTTGGATTATACTTTGGATGGTTTAAGACAAAAGTGAAAGATGAAGGACCGATATGTATTTTGTGTGACTATATAAGCTAAAGAGATATGCAGTTTCATTATTATCTGCTATTCTCTCTCTCTCCAAAAAATACGACTCTCTCTAAAACAAAAAACCCTAGTTTGTATTTTGATTTACTGGATCAAAATACTTTGTTACTTGTTGTTATTGATTCATAGTTATTTGATTGAGATCAAATACTGATTGTTGAGTGATTCTATTTGAGAATAGAAGATTTGGTTTTGTAATATTGTTACTGAAGTAATAAAAGTGTTTTGGTTATCATTGAAATCTGTTTTTCTTCAGATAGTATCTGATAAATCATATACGATAAAAGTTCCCGGTGTATACTATGTGCTCTTGCGTGATGGGAGGGATGGTAATGAGTTGATTGCAAAGACTTTGTTTAGTACATGTTGAAACGAGTCGGGCTGGTAACTGGACCTGTAAACACTTTTTTGTCCACGTTTTGTAAATTGGTAATCGTTTAATTATAATTACAAAGTAAATGTTATCACGGTGATAATCTTACCTGAATTCTCAATGTTCAGTTTGAAAACAAGGTATACATTGAGTCGACTATTCAAAGAGGTTCGTTCTTCAAACTTTTTCTAGTATAGTAAATATTTTCTACATTTCTATTTATACATTTCTAATTACCCAACTTAGTAGTAAATATTTTCTAACGGGCTAGTTTGGTAGTTATAGTGTAAAAACCTGATTACCAAATTGAACCTGAAAATACTCTAATCACTAGAATATAATTACCAGTTAGGTTCAAAACAACTTTAACTACCAAACTAGCCCATTATCATAATTTTTGTTACCAAGCTAGGACATAATTTTCTTTATCCTTGAATAAGAACGATTTTTTACTTATAACCTGTTGGAGCTGTGCAATCAGTTTAGTTTGCTTTTAGCTAACTTTTTTTATATGCTAGTTTACGCATAATTTTCATAACGTTTACAGAGAATATCGATGGAAGAGATTAGGACCCACAAATGGTGTATGAAGAACCTTCCAGCAGACCTCATGACAATTCTGATTTGCAGCCGTACTCATCTGCTTTACCAGAAACTTTCGGTTATGTACCCCAATTAGCTGAAAATACTTTCTAGCTACCTTGATGTTCTTTGTACGATGTATGTAACTAGAGGCAACATTTTTTTACATGTTTACTTATTACTGGGTCTATTCTGCTTGTTATATCTCTGACGAGCTGTGTTTAATAAGAATTGGATATGGCTGGATTTTAATTTTTTTGTTCACATAGAGCCATGTTCTTTGATAGAAAACCGGGCTCTATAACATATAATAGAGCCCGTTTTCAAAACCGGACTCTATTTGTTTTCGCATAGAGTCCCTCCCCCTTTGTGCCCTCATGCAAAACCGGGCTCTTTGCCCCTTTTTAACCGGGCTCTGTGCCCTTTTTTGTAGTAGTGAACTCATTTTTACTCATGTTTTAACTAGTTAATGTATCCATGAATTGGCGACATAAATTATACTAGACGAGTAGCCGCGCCTAGCGGCAACGGTGTCTAGTTTTCTGCAAAATTCCGACGATCCATAAGTTTCTTTCAACAAACTGTATTTGTAGCGTCAGAGAATCATTTTCTAATAACTATAATTCTGATGTGTGGTTGCATAGCATCAGAAATATACAATTTTCAAGAAAATTATATGTAATTGATCTAAGTGTGGGAATGTATTTCTAATAGGATTGTTTTAACTTCTAAGTTATTAAGATTTTAGTAATAACATATTCAAGCATTACAAAAAGCAACAGTATTATATAATTGGCAATATTATATTGTAGTTTAGAGGTATAGCCAACGTGTGTGACCGCATTTTCTTTTTTTGTCAGTAATTTAGGCAGTGATAACTATTTTTTTTACATGTGTAGCATTTATTATTTGGTGTGTGGCTTTTAAACTTGTAACCTTACAAATTTAATATCACCATAATAAGATTATCTTCTACTATCAACTAGTTATAATGCCTGCGCACGCGCGGGGTTTTTTCTAATTTTTTTAATAATGCATTTTGACCAGGTTTAATTTAAAATCCAGCATAAATCGGTTAATGTGGGTCATGTTTAAAGCGTGTTTGCTATAATGTGTCTATTTTCAAATAATCATATACGAAACGTGACAAATGGTTCGAGTGTCCCAAACTGTACAAAAGTAATCCAATAAATTTTCTAAATGCATATATTTATTAAACTGTATACACAATACATATAATTATCGTTGGAATTCATGAGACAATCTTGATCGGACTTATGTCCAGTTCTAGTTATAATATCCGTGCACGCATGAGGTTATTTCTAATAATTTGATTTAGAAAAAATCTGAATACAGTTACAACTATAAAGAAAATCGACTCATAAATTTTAAGCATAATACTTTTTCGTGTAAAGAATATTTATGAGTCTATTTTTTCTTTTTTCTAATATATTGGTTTTGTTATAGTTATGTTTTCATTTCTTAGTTTGTTAAACCTCCTCCTTTCCTACATACATTTATACTATTAATTGACATATTGGAGATGGAGGCCAATCAACTATAAATTCCATTTTGCGTACATACATTTGCAATTTTAGATATATCAGTGGAGCCTTGTGTTATATTGAGATTTTTCCCTAACATGTAAACAACTACACTCCAATGGCACTCAAATAGTACTAAAGTTAGCAACTTAAGTTTTTATTTAGAAGCTTGGAACATCAATGATATATAGTGTATGGTAAGAATTCTACTTAAAGAGAAGCAATATTGCTACCCTTAGGGATCTAAGTTGGTCAAAAAGTGGAAAATCACATATAACTGTATTCAAAATCTTGAATATAGCCAACCATCACTACAAGAAAAAACTGGATTTAGTGACAAAAGGTATATGTGTTAGGAATTAGAAATTCCAGGTATTAAAGAGTCGGTCACCTCAAGTATATGTAATCGTTAGAAAGCTCGTAGTCGTAGTTATTTTAAGTTAAGTAGTATTTAGTTAAGTAACACCGTGGAGGACTGGACGGTCTTTACCCATCGTATGCCCCGATCCATGACCCGATGTGTGGCGATTTATGTAAGACTATAAATACTCTCTACCTTCCAAGGTAGAGTTGGAGCTCATAATAATATCTTTCACTTTCTCTCACTAAGTTCCCTAAACCTCTAACTTTCTCTCTAGAATTCCATTTATACGCCACTTTGTGTTATGGTTTGATGTGTATGTGAAAACTAATATCTAACAATTGGTATCAAGAGCCAAGGTTGGATCATATCTTGCACATCTTTGGATTTCTAGTGGTTTTAGGTGGTTTTGAGTTTGAAAAAGTTTAGTGGTTTTTGCATCATTTGGGTGATTTCTTGTGTTAAAGTTTGGATTTTGATAGTACTTTTATGTTTAGAATCATCTCAAGTGTTTAGGTTTTGATTTGGTAAGCTTGAATCATCGTGGTTGGGTTGTTTTTGGATTGAAAAGTGATGTTTATGTGGTTTTTCTTGATAGCGACTTAGCTCACGGATTATTTTTCTTCGTAGCGACTTGCTTTACAAATTTGTAGCGAGTTACGCTTTAGACCTAGCGAGTTAGATCTAGCGAGTTACAAGACAAGTAGTGGACTCTCCACCACGAGTAGCGACTGGTGGTAGCGACTTGGTGCATGAGCGAGTTGCTCTTTAGCGACTTGTATCTTTAGCGACTTGAGTAGCGAATTGCTACCAAAATTTTGCTAGCGACTTGAGGCTTAGCGAGTTACTACTTAGCGAGTTGCTGTTTAGCGACTTGACTAGCGACTTGGTGCTTAGCGATTTGGTGAGTTAGCGAGTTGCTACTTAGCAAGAAGAGGTTTGACCAAAGTTGACTTTTTACGTCAAAACTTCAAACGGCCATAACTTTTGATCCGTAACTCCGTAACTTTTGATGTCGTGAAACGAATTTTTCGAGGCCCAAATCCTCTCCGAAAGGAAGTTATTGAGCTTTTAAGTTTTTAGACCTAAATTTCTCCATAAAATCGTGCAACAACCAACCCAAATCACAACCAAACAACATCTCTGCTTATCCCACAAACAATCATAAGACCTAACACACAATTGTCTATCATTGTGTCGATCCATCATCGTCTTAACACATTCCATTGGTCATTGCTTAACGGTTTGGTCTAGATTTTAGTAAAATCCCGCGAAAGATTCTATTTCTGCTTAAATCATAGACTTGAAAAATCCCGTGCATTCTACCACATCATGTCTTACTCTACCGACCCAAGTGATTTCGAAGTGCTTAAATTGTATGATGTTGTGGATAATAATGATAATGGATGCTACATCGAACGATTAAAGATGTTTGAATTAAACAACGAGGATGTGAGATCTTCATGTTCTAAGTACAATGAGAATGAATTGCACCGCTACATAATGCCATGCAAATGGAATGCACATTGAGCCCTATCAACTACTTCATCCGCACCTCATACGGTTGTTATCCATAGTCGGGGATCGAACATGTAGTGCTCTTTTCCGCCTTGGGACTTACCTACATTGACAAGAAGCTTCTTTGTTGAACTTAGAGCATTTAAAGTCGCAACTTACCAATGAAGAAGTTCAAAAGGATGGCTCCGGTCGACTCTTCAAGTAATCTACAAACAATTTCACCATTCATCGATGGGAATATTCAGACACGATCAACACTTGACCGAATTTCCTTCAAAAACATACTTTGGAATGGAAATTCAGAATTCATTGAGACATTTATCCAACAAATGGATAATGTGAAAAGTACATTGAGGAAACCGCACAAAAGGATGAAAAAGTGATTGAGTGTCGTGCGGTTGAAAGATTGTTGTGATAAGTTGGGTAATGTATCCGTGGAAGAATCGGGTGTTCTTGAATGCGTAATGTTAGAGAAAACAAATAATGATGAGTCGGACAATGCTAAAATAGAATCTTCATGCTTATGTTCACAAGAGAGCGAGGTGCACCGTCACAACCCGTGCAAGCTAATGCAAAGGAACGCCCATGGAAGCTTGGGTGTACCCAAGATAGTGATGCACCGCCACAACCTCGTGCACGTTAATGCAGAGGAAAGTTGCATGAAATTTTCTCTAGCACCTAGGTATGCATCTTCTTCTCAAAATGATGATTATGAATTGCATGAGTACAACGCATTTGTGCTCGATGATTCCTTGACCATTGAACTCAATACCTATAAGGATCAAGTTGCCATATACGAACAAATAAGTGCTAAGTTTGAACTTACCACTCGTGAGCAGGTGAGATGGATATCCAAATGCGTATAATTATTAGAAAAAGTAATTTTAGAGAAGAAGTATTAAAACAAGAGTTAAACTCCTTACAAGAAAAGCTTTCCAAAACTGCTAAGCAAAAACACGAACTTCAAGAAAATGTTAAAATGCTTAAGCAAGAATTCAAGGCTAAGGAATCAAAACTTTGAATGATTTTTCCAATCTAAAACTTTGAAAACAAGCTTGAAAATAAGTTGTACGTATAAGTGGAATACCATTCAAACCGCTCACATGATCACTAAGCATTGAGTCTTAAGCGATAAGCATAGCATTCCCCTTGTCGAGGAACCAAATCCAGAGGTAATTAAAAGGCTAGAAATGCTCATAAGGTGCTTTATGATGGTAATGAAATCCTTAAGCCTAGCGGAAACCTAGTTGCGTTGAGTGCACCGAGGAAGATAAGAAATGATGAAGTCACTAGGAGAAAATGAATAAGAAGTTAGAAGATCCCGAGTGTAAAAGAATAACATAACGATCAAACCACATAATTACACTAAAGAAAATTGGATCTCCTTGAACAAGTTTAAACCTCGACTTATTAACCCCGAACAAGTGTTCGGAAAAGGATATGGAAATGCAAAAAGTGAAAATCTTGTTGAAAAGAGTCCCCATGTAGGAAAGCGCCTAAAGCAACTGTGTATCCTCCTAATACACCAATGCACTTAGTTCCTAGAGCTATTGCCACTAAAAGCAAGACCTTAATCGGTCAATATGTTATCTTTCAACTATTTGTTGATTTTGAGAAAACTTGTAAGAAAAGGATCACACCCATCGGTATAATCAAGGGAAAGGGTTTTGAGCAAACTAAAGAATGCTATTTGATCGAGGTCATGCCTTTCTTTAAACAACTAAAAGATCAATTTGAGAGTCTTAAAAAGGGACGATTCGATATTAAAGAAATGGAAAAGGAATTTGATGCAATGATTGTTGAGGTTAGTGACTATGAGAGAGAATTAAAATATAGTGAGATTGAAAGGAAGAACTTGCTTACACCGAATGAGAATCGATTTCAATGTATTGCTCAAGATGTGTTTTCATCGCTACAAATTGTTCCATTAATGCTTCTCAATTTCACGAATTATCATTGCTCGAAAGTCTCCCATGATCGTGTCATTGAGCTTGAAACAACAAATTCAAAATTGGATGAGAAAATAGAACAGGATGATCATGATAACTTGGTCAAACATTATTCTAAATTAGAAGTTGAACATCTTGCTTTGCAATTAAAACATCAACATCTCAAAGAAAATGTTAAAACCTCAAATATCAAGACATCCTCCGATGCTCCGAGTTTGTTGCGCTTTTGAAATTAGCAAACGTGATGAACAAATTCGAGCTCATTGTAACACGATCAAAAGATTGAAAGCCCAAATTTCACAACCGAAAGGTGAAAAGAAGGATGATTGGTTCCATATGCCTCCACCTTTAGATTCTCGAATTTCCAACTTCAAAACATAATTGATAACTTGCAAAAGGAAAATGATTGTTTTAAAGTCGAAATTTCAAAGGTTAATGATCAAAACAAAGAGTTATGTGATTCATTTAAAGTTAATCATGATAAACAAATTGAAAAGATAACTTCTTTACTTAACGATATTGAGAATCAAGCGTGAGGCGAAAGGAAAGTTGCCAATCCCAAATTGCAAATACTGCTGTTCCTAAGGTTTCGCCAGTGATAAATATGCTATCGATATGTTATATATTCCCCGCCCATTAGGAATAATGAACTTGCACATAAAGCATATCTCTCATACCTTAAGGACGGTTTGAAGGGTCTCCGTGAGATTGTTGAAGATGAAAGATTAGAAAACCTTTTGATAGTACTATAGCCTATGCCTGCATGGATGCCAAACGATCTCGTGAACTCTTAGAGTATGTAATTGTCACAAGTCCGAAATCTAGCAATAGGCAAGATAGAATAGTTGTGCCTTGTTCTATGCCTAAAGCCAAGCATGTGACCCTTGATATGCCTTGTTCCATGTCAAAACTCAAGCAAGCAACCTTTGATGTGCCTCCTAGAACTTCGAGATCCCAAAGACTTCTAGACGAAATGCAAAGTAGTGAAGCCATGTAATGTTCCCATCACATTTCTACATATGTTAAGATTGACACTAAAGTTAGCGGTCAAACCTAGAAGCAATGCAAAGAAGGATAGGACTACGCAAACTAAAAGTGTTCATGATAAGGAAGTGAAAGAACACCATAGGGACAAGAAATTTGATTTGAACTAAAAGAATCGTGTTAGTTCTAGTATTAGCTCTAAGCTTATCGAAATTAATTCGAGGCCTCATTTGTCGCAAAACATGTAAAAATGTTTATTTTATGGTAATCATGATAAATGTGATGTGCTATTTCGAGGTCTAAGATTCATAACCCGCTTAAGAAAGTTTGGAGAATAAACAGTTAAGCAATCTTGAAACCTACAGGAATGTGTTTACAAATGTAGGATTTCGATTGGAAACCCACAGTCGAATATTAACGAATGGCAAACCTTACCCCTTAGCTAGATCCACTATGCCTAGGATAGTGCTGTTAAGGTTTGGAAGCCAACCGGTAGAATAATCCCATTAAGCACAAAATTTCATTTGACTAAGTTTGATGCTTCTACCAGTTCAACTCCTAGGGATAATGCCATTCCATCTAGGGTTTCTGCCGATTCAAAGGCTGTTTGTGCTAACCAAAAGGAACCCATCAAGACGTGGGGATCCAATGTTTCCAATTCTCTGTCTTCGTCATTGTCCAAAGCGTGTCGTATAAATCGTCCCTTGGTATTTGGATTCGGCGGCTCTAAACATATGACCGGGCTCTTAACAATGACGCCTGCTCACTTCGATTCGAGCCTCGTTCTTCAACACAATGGTGTCTGCAGATAACACTTGTGCCCCGTTCTTCAAAGAAAAGAAAAGTGTACGCTCTTACGTGCGCTTTATCTTGATTTTAAGAGAAATTCTCTCATGAATGGCCATACTCATCTACATTCTTCATCAACAAGCTTCGTGTCTTTCCACGCTCATTCAATCATCAAGTGGTCTATGTTTATTGGTGTCTACTCTTATTCACTTGTTAAATCAAAAATGGCAACTTCGGATGCAATTTTTGAGGGGGGAGAAGAGTGAATATACTACATGATGATGGATGTTTGAATAATGGTTATACGACTTAATTTTTGATGATGATGAGTGTATATTCTTTTTGATGAAGAGTGAATATACTAAGGATAATTGGGATTCATTGTTTTGAGTTTTGATGACTCTCCTCTAACGCCTAATGCTTCACTTACTAAGGATAATTGGGAATCAATGTTTGGGATTCATTGTTTTCAAAGATATGTTTGATGAGTACTTTCAACCTTGACGAATGTTGATCATCCACTCAAGCTCATGCTCGGTTTCTATTGATTCAACTGGTTCACCATCTAAGAAGTACTTCTTGGAATTCTCAAGAAACCTTATCTCCGTTATTTCACAAGGCGCTTATAATGACTATCATGATATTGTAAGTTGCACTATTGAATAATGATCCGCTCTTTGGTATTCCCTGTGCCAAATCTTCACTCTTACTGATTATTTTTCCTCTCATTGTGCACGCTATAAATCAACCACATGAACATTAAGGAAAATGACTACCTCATTCGTCAAGACATTTGTGGTGAATCTTCGGATCGGTCTCTACATGTATACCTTTAGGAAGAATGCATTAATGTCGAGAAATCATTTGTTCCGGTTCATTCGGTGGATCGACGACATCCGGTTGTACGCTTATTCACGTGTTGGGCATTTGACACAAGTCGATTACTTGAGTTAATCAATTATCACTTATTTGAGATTGAAGTTAAATTTCAAAGGCGTGTTCTTATTTGATAACTTGCTCGGGTCTAAGAATTTTATGTTGAAGACTTGGTTTATCTAGTTACCGGTATCGGGATGGATGGTTGATGATCCGTTAACTATCACTTTAAGGAGTTACGTAGTTTTACTCAAATGACACACGAATATGAAGTTGTGGATAATCGCAAGAGGTGTTAAAGTCTCATACTTTGGTTAAGTATTGAGTACTTAGAGATTTGCTTGAAGCATAAATTCTCGAATCGTTCTTCCAACATTAGTGCAAGCTTAAGATGCAAATGCAGGGAATCCTTCTTCGGTTTCAAGTTTGTTATATCGGTTTTCTTCATCGCTGGTCACTTCAAATTGTCTACATATGGGTTGATAAAGATAGTCGAGAGAGTTTCTATCGCGGGGTCCTATGGCTCTCGGACACTCCACTCAGACCCGTGACTTCAAAACAAATCCCATTGGTTCATCCCTTGTTCCAAACTCCTCTCAAGAAACTCCATATGTACCTCCATCCAAGATGATGTAAAAAATTGTTTGATCCTATGTTTGATGAACTGATGATTCAATTACTAATGAGGTGTCGATCCCTACAACAGAGGATGCTCATATTCCGATGAATGAAGTCAATCCCTCGGCCTCAATATCTTTAAGTCAAGAAGCACTGTCGCCGATCCTTCGCCTCATCAACAAATCATCATTCTTCAAATGTACATCATGGAAATGTTTCGCATCAATGATGAAGTTAATCCCTTTACGACTCTGAAGATGCTCCATTTGAAAACATATTTGCTACTCCCGAATCATCATCGAACCATCTTCTTCTGTGAGACATCGACTCGCCTACCTCGGTTCCTCAACAACCGCCACATGAACACCTCGTAAAATGGACTCACGATCACCCCTTAGACAACATCATTGGAAATCCTCTCGTCTGTATCAACCCGAAAACAACTCGCAACCGATGCCTTATGGTGCTTCTTCAACTCCGTACTATCTAAGATCGAACCAAAGATGTTAAACCGCCATGAATGAAGATAGTGGTTCAATGCCATGCAAGATGAAATTCATGAGTTTGATCGACTTGATGTATGGGAGTTAGTACCTGCTCTAGAATGTCCCATGATTATTGCTCTAAAATGGATCTTCAAAGTAAAACTAGATGAGCATGGTGATGTGTGAAGAACAAGGCTCGATTAGTTGCTAAAGGATACCGTCAAGAGGAGGGTATTGACTTTGAAGAATCTTTTTCTCCGGTTGCTCGAATCGAGGCAATCGTAATCTTTCGCTAATGTCGCTAGTAAGAACATGGTAGTCTATCGATGGATGTGAAGACGGCATTTCTAAACGGAGATCTTAAAGAAGTCGCTCACGCCACCAACTCGAAGGATTTGTGAATCAAGAGCATCCTACTCACGCTTATCGTTTGAAGAAGGCTCAGACGGTTTAAAGAAAGCTCCAAGGGCATGGTATGATACCATCGTCAAAGTTTCTTCTATCAACCGGATTCATCAAAGGAGCGATTGATCCTACATTGTTCACCGAAGTCGAGCAAACATTTAATTCATGTTCAAATTTATGTTGATGATATTATTTTGCCTCGATGCACCCAATGGAATGTGATCGTTTTTCAAATGAAATGAGTTCAAAATTTCAAATGTCAATGATGGGACAAATGTCATTTTCTTGGGATTAAAAATTTCACAAAGTCACGGAGGCATTTTTATAAATCAATCTAAATATGCAACCGAGATCTTAAAGAAATTTGGATTTGATTCAAGTGACCCGTTGACACCCCATGATTGATCGAACCAAACTAGATGAGGACCACTCGGGGATCATGATTGACCAAACGAAATATCGTAGTATGATTGGATCCTCGATGTACCTCATGACTAGCGAACTGAGACATCTTGTTCATTGTTTGCATGTGTGCTAGATACCGTGCTAAGCCTACTAAAAAGCACCTTGAAGCGATTAAGCGGGTCTTCGGTATCTCCAAGGAACCATCAATATGGGACTATGGTACCGAAGGACACCGGTATGTCACTAACGGCCTATGCAGATGCCGATCATGCAGTTGTCAAGATACACGTCAAGTACATCCGAGGTGCTCGGTTTTGGGTGATAAGCTTGTGAGCTGGTCTTCAAAGAAGCAAATGAGTACTTCTATTTCCTCTACAGAGGTCGAATACATAGCCATGTCATCTGTTGTGCTCAAATCTTATGGATGAGATCTCAATTATCGACTATGGCTTTGAATTCAACAAAATTCCTCCAGACCGTGGTAATAAAGTGCTATTGCTCTCTCATGCAACAATGTTCAACACTCAAGAGCAAAGAATATCGACATTCGACATCATTTCATCGGGGAACAAGTGGAAAAGGTGTGGTGGAACTCTATTTTGTGAGGTCCGAATATCGCTAGCGAGACATCTTCACCAAAGCTCTTCCTAGAGAACGTTTTGAGTTTATTCTTCCACGCCTTGGCTTGAAAAGCCTTCAACTCAAACACTCAAACGCCTTCGTGAGGAAGTCGAGGAGTAAAGGTCTATCTTCATCTATCTCTTGTAAATATTTTTGAAAACAAAATACAAAATTATAAAACTCTCAAAATCAAATAGAAAATTATAAAACTTTCAAAATCCATAAAAATCGAAAAATTGAAAAATCTTCAAAAATATTGTCAATTTGTCATGTTTTTCTCGGTTCGATAATATCTACGGTCTTTGTGTTGTCATTCAAAGAATGACACGGACTTTAGATGTTGTTCAATTTAAAAAAAAAAAAAAAAAAACAAAATCAAAATCAAAATCAAAAATCAAAAATATTTTTGGGAGAAAGAGAAACAATGGTTTATTGTCATTTTCAGCAATAACCCGGTTTTAAAGAAAGAACAGAGCCATGTTTTATCATTTTTCAAAATTTCATGCTCGATTCTATAAACATTTATCCACGAAAACTAAATGCTTTGAAAAATAACTCGATCTCTATTTTTGATAATCATCGGGTCTTATTTGTCAAAATCTTTATCTCTCAATCAACAACCTATGTCATTGATTGAGGGGAGAATGATTTCAATTAAATTAAATAGTTATTTGGCATTAAATTGTTTTCAAAAGATGTACATGCATGTTTTATCAATGGAGTCGATCCTTATCGTTCAAACGCTTTCATAATCAAGTCACAATTCTCTTTAAAAGCTTTCAAAATCAATTTAAATTATAAGAGATCACAAATCTCAAATGATTTGATAATTGTGATCGGGGAGAATGTGTGATTTAAATTGGATTTAAACCGATAATTGGTAAATGGTTTTATAAGGATGTACATGCTGTCCTTCCCACATGTGACAAACGATTTCAAATTTTCCATGCACATGTTGAGGGGAGCATCTATCTTAAACCTATGATTTGAAATGTGATCAACTTATCTCATGTGCGGGTTCCTCTAGTATGTGCAAAACTCTCTTCAAACCCCGAGGCACATATTGAGGGGAGCAAATTTATGGAAACCTCATCCTTCCTGAAATGCTCTATCTACTTGATTTGTGGGAAGTGATGTTGATATCTTTAGAAAATGGTAATCAAAGAAGTTAATTCTTTCTCTTGCCTCCGTGTGCAAAACATTTTCAATACTTGATGCACATGTTGAGGGGAGTTCTCGTTTAAAATATCAAAACAATTCGGTACAAAATGCTTTGATAATATATCACAAGTATCCGAATTGATTTTCAAATGGTTTTCAATTGGATCCAATGGCGTATGAACAATACCAAATAGACCGACCAACTTTACTTTATGTACGGTGATATAAGGATGATAAGGTTAGGTATTGGTTCCCATGATCCGCGAGAACCGGAGGGATCTACCGAGGACAATCCACTAGTTAGTGTAGAAGTCCTTAGGTATGATGATAAAAGGAGAAAATGAGATATGGGAAGAGTGCGGACTAAGACCGAGCTAGTCTTGGAATAAACCGAACAAGGTCCTAGTTATGAAGTCTCGGTAAGCATTGAAGGGGTTGAAGAATTAAAAGAATTGAATGAGAATAGGGTGAAAACAAATAGCCTCCATTTATTCAACCTTAGGGCGTAAACCGGTTCAATTCATATGCTCGATGGTAACATCGGTATTGAAGACAAAGACGTCATGGACCCGGTGACGCATCGCACTTCAACTTTCCAAACCACTCAAGTTCCTCTTAAAAGGACTTGTTTCATTCTCACGGGAACCGACATTATCTATCGACTTTCTTAGAGATTGTTGATATTGAAGAAGGAGACCCTCTCCCTAGTCTCCCAAGACAGGATCCAAATATGCACAAATTGAGTCTAGAGCCACGAGATCATCAATAAATCTCATTAGGACACTTTCAATGAAGACTCTCTGCTTCACACAATGTGGAAAGAGAGATTATATCTTGAGTCCCACGATTATCCTTGTGGTATTGCCATAACATCCGAGTGATGTGTTTACACATTCACAATGAAGATGGAAAGCCTCTCGAGCCAACATCAAACAAGCTCTGGTAGGTGGCATGTGAGATCTATTATATGGATCAACCATGTGACAACCGAACGAAACAATGGGGCGATTCAATTTCTTGAATCAATCTCGGTTCGTGTAAGGGATTGACGGATACCTTTGAAAACCGGTCTTTGTGCTTAACAACTCTTTTCTTTAGCACATCGACCGTACGTAATATTTCAAATCAAAAGGTGTTTTATGATTGATAATTGATTTTCATTAAAACCTTCGTCAGATTGCAAAAACAATTTTATTGAGCAATACACGATTGTTTTTCAAATATCTTTTCATCAATCGGTGGACTTAAAATTATTGGTTCACTCACTCCGTGTTGTCTTCTTTGAGACGCTCGGTTTGAGAACGACTAGAGCATTGCGAAACCCCGTCAAGGAAATTCTTGAATTATACCGATCACAGCAAGACTTGATCGATCAACGGGAACCGTGGGCCATGTACCTCAATTCAACGAAGTGATCAAAGACACTTTCGTGCGATTTATTGCTAAGCTGTTGTATGCACGCGCGACGCGTTGTAATGATCGTAATGAAGCGGTCAATCCATAGCCGCATGCTCACTTAACACATTCATCTCAAATGAAATCATGATTAGTGCATCAATGACTCGATATTTTCACTCCATGCTTACGCTCTGCTGCGCCAATATCATGAATCAACTAAAGCTTCCGCAACTCTGATGAGAAGATATCATGATCCAGAATGTGAGCATGTCGGTCCTAAAGTCACAACACCACAATGGATGTCTCAGAGGTTCTTGATAGCTGATGATCTCAAAAGCTGGCTCATATTTATTATCACGTGGATCAGTAAAAGACCTCCACTTGAAGTAACCAAACATGCAATGTGATGAATCAATGACTACGATCTTAGGAACAAAGGACTACATCAAGAATGCAAGAGCAATTTGTTAATGTAATATCTATTTGTATTCAATGTAATTTTGGTACATAATTGAGGTGACCTCCTTTGGGAGATTGTTAGAATTAGAAATTCCGTGTATTAAAGAGTCGGTCACCTCAAGTATATGTAATCGTTAGAAAGCTCGTAGTCGTAGTTATTTTAAGTTAAGTAGTATTTAGTTAAGTAACACCGTGGAGGACTGGACGGGTCTTTACCCACCGTATGCCCGATCCACACCCGATGTGTGGCGATTTATGTAAGACTATAAATACTCTACCTTCCAAGGTAGAGTTGAGCTCATAATAATATCTTTCACTTTCTCTCACTAAGTTCCCTAAACCTCTAACTTTCTCTCTAGAATTCCATTTATACGCCACTTTGTGTTATGGTTTGATGTGTATGTGAAAACTAATATCTAACAATATGGTCACTATCAAGATAAAATTGGTCACTAACATCGCTTAGTGACCAAAACCAGTGGTCATTTTTCGTCACAATAGCTCCGTCACTATTTTTATTAGAGACCAAAATTAAAATTGTCTCTAACCGGTGACCATATTACGATGGTCACTATATTTGTGACGATATATTAGGTCACTAATTTTGGTCACTAAGAGGTGAAGGTGGTCACCGAATTGATAGATAGTGACCGATAAAGGTGGTCATAAAAGTGGTCAATGTTTTGCTAAAGATAACGGACCCGTTAATACACCGTTAACACCCATCGGTGACCATATGTGTGGTCACTTCAGACACTTAGAGACCAACCGTAGTCACCACCTATTTACTTTTAACATGAAAAAAATGGTCACTTACTCAAACATATTTACAAAACGATTTAGCGATTTCACAAAATATATAACTGCACTAAAAATTAAAACCACATAATTTAAACAACAAAGATATCAAATTACTTGTGATTGCATAAACATAAAAGATTTATTTTTCAACATATAATTTTTGTATCTCGCTAAGCAAAGGAAACAAATATACCCACAAAAGAAACAACCATAATGTTCAAGTGTTTAACATCGTGTTTATTAGTAATGTCTCGGTTCTTATTGACTTGACTTGTATCCCTGTAGAGATGAAACATACAAAATTAAGTAAACCGCAAAGCAATCTTTCTAAAAGATAATGTTTTCTAAAATTTACGAAAGATAATGCTAACCTTCTAACGGTGGTGTTTTAGAGCCTTTGGGTTGTGATATTTGCGGTTTACTTTTTGATTTAATCGACGGATTCTTCTTTGCACTAGCAATCTTTCTTCTTTGATGTTTGATCGGTCTTGAGCAATCAAGTTTTCTCACGCAGCTAGCCACATGAATGACCACCGTAAGGAACTTAAAAAAAACTCAAACACCAATGCAATGAAGATCGAGAGTATAGTGTTTCCCGTGTCGTTAAGTCCCAACGAAATGCGAGAATAGTCAAACGTGTAGTGATCGAGGATTTGAGCGGAAAGGATTTTGATTGATCTATACCTAAAGAAAGCCCATAAACTACAGGGCTTAAATGCAAATTAAAGAAAGTTAAAAGATAAAAATATTAAATAAACGCTATCACTATTTTTAAAATTGATGAACGTTTAAAACTTAAAACTTAAAACTTACGTTTAAATAAAAATTACGAACGTACAAATAAAAACGTGAAACTTACACAATATAAATCCTAAAATATGAAAAATACATTTTACAATCCTAATGATAAAAGAAAATTTATAGAAAAAGAAAATTATTTTTATAACTAATTATCTAATTATTATTAATTAAAACTATTTTTAACTATTAAATAATTACCTAAAATACAAGAAAATAGGAAATAAAGCTAGAAAAATAAAATTAAGACTTAGAAAAATCTAAAATATCAAAATAGACTTTTCAAAACTATTTTTGTATTTTTCTGATTATTTTTCTATTTTCTAGGAATTTTAAACTATTTAAAACTAACTAAATTATTTAAAAATACAATTTTAACTAAGAAAATATGAAAAAATACTTTTTGGCTTTTTATATTTATCTTAACTTAAGAAAATTGAAAATTATTTTTGAACCTTTTCTAATTTTTGTATTAAAACAATTTAAAATGCTTAAAAACTAAATAAAATGCGAAAAATAGCAAATCAACTTGGAAAAATCTGAAAATTTCAGGAAAACTCTAAAATAATATTAGGAAGCTAGGAAAATTGGAAAAACATGGGGTTGTGTGTAGAAAAATGGAATCGATAAGCCAAGTGCTTATAAATAAGCACTGGATAAGCTAAAAGCACACCAAAAGGTACCAAACCAAAGGAGAAGCTCTAATATGCTAAAGTAACCAATATGAAACAAGAAAAACAAGCTAAACCCTCGGATCACAATTTACTCGATTTGATGAATTGAGCTTTTTCTTAAACACAGATTGAGGTGCCTACTTTGAGTTTATCGAAGCTCCAAAATAAGCTAAAAGGAAAACCACAAATTGGAACCTCAAAAGGACCTGGGTAAGACCATGTAAACCAAAAATCAGACCCAGAGATGCTCAGATGAACTCGTGCAAAGGATCGAGAAGCAGGCAAAACTCGGTGTTCACCGAGTTTTGCAAGTGAGGCGATTGTGACTTTTGGACGACTAAATTGGAGCATGTAAAACTTGAGAACATTCAACAAAATTCATTTACCCTAACTAGACCAAGCGAACTTGTGATTCCCAATTGCAATGGGATTGATCCAAAGGTGAACCCATGGCACATTAATGAAGTTTTGTAAAAACCTGCTTATGCAACTTTTGACTTTATGAAATCAGTTAAGAATATTGACTTTTGCCAACTTTAAGCTTGATTTGTGAAGTGAATATGTTGTTATAGGATGAATGAAACCTAATGCAAGCTACATATATAATATCCTAACACGTATTAAGATTTTGTTTTGCAAAAATTTAATGATAAGCACTTAGAACAGTTGAGACATGATTTTGACTTTTGTTGTTCTAAAGTTTAAAATAAAGACTAGGCGAGTACAAATAAGCTATACAAGCATAAAACAATAAGCTTTAGCAAATGAGCAAACCTCAATTACAACTAAACTATCAAATCCAAACACCCTTTAACAACTGATAAGCTATTTAAACTACTTAAGCTCTTGAAATACCTAGCTAAATTGATCAAATTAAGTTTAAATGACCTAAATACAAATATATAAACAGTTTACACTAGTGGTGACCTCAGATAAGCAGATAAGCATGAGATGTAAAATGGCTTGAAACTTGAAAATTAGAAACTCACTCATTTAGGTCCACTCATGTTGCGAGTTAAGACCAAACCCAAGTTCACTATACTAAACCATTTCCAACCAAAATCCAACTTCGATTCAACCCATTTCCAATTCATACCATTTTTGCTCCAAGTTGACTTTCGTTGACCATGTAACAAAATGACTTAAACCTTGAATGCTAGCTTATACAAAGCTATCATGAGCTTATACAAGCTTGTTTGAGATGAAATACAAGCTATTGAAAGCTTAAACATGAGATTTTAAAATTTGAAACTTGCAACAGTAACCTAAAATATGAAACTTACATAGAAAACTTTGATTGATACTCAAAATGAATTGTAATGGGCTTAACAACTTTAGTTTAGTACAAGGAAGATTTAAACTACAATTCAGAACTTAATTAAAACATACAACTTAAAAACGACATACAAAGAAAAATTAAAAAACTAACTACTTGGTTTCTCTTCTTCTCTTCCTCTTTTATACCTCCAATGGTCTTGCCGCGTGTCTCGAGTGGATCCCACTTAGTTTGAGCCTTGGGATAACTTTTGTGGATTTTAACCACTTTTTCAATTTTGGCGGAAAGGTGTGATTTGTTGTTGTGGACTTTTTGACCGCAACTAGGGGGGTGATAAGTATGATGATGAGGAGAGGGTTGGAAGGATAAGGTGAGGTCTTGAGTGTTGGGAGAAGGAATGCAGAGTGTCAGGCAAGTGGTGGGAAGGAGAAAACACGTGTGGGAGGGAAACCAATGGTTTGTAGGTGGTTTGACCAGGGGGTCAAAATGGTGTGAAAGGGGGTCAAAACAGGTATATGGCAGGGTCCAATTTATATTTTGACAAGGCTTGGGCTAAATAATGACAAGGGCTTATTTTGTAATTCTGAAATTGTGAAGGACCAATCCTGTAATTTTTCCAAAGTTGTTACAAGGACTAAAACTGACAACCTTCAAAAGTACAAGGACTTGTTTTGACATTTTCAAAATTCCAGGGACCAAACTTGACAATTTCAAAAGTTCAGGGACCTTTTCGCCATTTAACAAAATATTTATTCAAGGACCATTTTGACAACTTAGAATATTTCAGGACCTTGAATAACATTTTTCTTTATTTTGTTTTACCAGGGACTGCTTTTTGACAACTTTTGAAACTTGGGGACTAAAGCGCCAATTATGCAAATTTGATCGTTTTCACCGATTTTGATATTTTGCATTTAAAACACATAAAACACTTATTTGTGATATTTTTATCATTTTGATGCATTTAAAGTGTTTTCGGATGTTTTGCAGTTTAAATGGTACAAAATGATGAGTATTTGACACTCATCAATGTTGCTTCTTGGATTCGGTTTGTGACATATTCTTGGTCTTTTGAGAGGCAACGGTAGTTTTGGAGTGCATGCTTCGTACCTAAGATTTCCAATCAAAGTTAAGTCACCACGTCATTTTTATAAAGCGAGATGTAACTAAGTATTTATCATATATAAACTAACCTTGAGGCGATTGTGTGCTTTTGCGATCTCGAATATGTTCATTGTTACATCTTTAGTCTTCTCATCAACACATGCCTCACTTGTGAATACTTACAATCGTGTTGATCCTTTGCCTCTTGTGAGATTACACTTTCCTTATTCTCGCAGGATCATGCTAAATTTTTGCATTGGTTTTCGTCAACATAATGAAAACATTTATTAAATAACTTAACTATATGAAACACCAATTTATAAACTCAAACAATATGAATATGACAAATTTGCTTACATTGGTTTCTCGGGTTCCAAAGTAGCGTTCTTGATAGTGTTTGATGAACTTGTTGACTCGGATGGCTCGACTTCACGCAATTAAAATTAACCATACAAGTCGTAAACAAAACTCAAGACAATTAGCAATATATAAAAGAAGAAGCATTTGATCCTCATTCAAACAAGTCATTGTATATACCTTTTTTCAAGTTTCGCCTCTGTTGAAATCACAAAGGCTATCCAACCGAATCGTTCTTGTAGTTTTGACCTTGTGCATAAAAGCAGTAACAAAAATAGATCAAACATAAGTTTTACACTTTTATGTTCGATAATCAAAACATTAATACTCATCAATGTACCCCATTCTTTATATCATATTAATCGCAATGTAATTAACGGTTATACAATAATTACTACAACCCAATCGAATTCCCAACCCGTATTCAACAAATTATTTTGACCTTGTGCATAAAAAGCGCATCAAACTTCTTATAAGTACAAAGAAACACGTATGCGCATGATAAATAAAACATAGTTAGATCATTACCTTTTGTGTTCAAACATTGAATAAAATATTCATGCTTAGTCTATGTAAACCATTCCTTTTATCATATAATCACAACAAAATAACCATACCCTCTTCTAGCGGACCACGAAGCATCTAGGAATAAGGAGTATCATATTCAAGAAAATATTACTTTTATCACATAATCACAACAGATAACCACTTGTTCTTGCAGACTATATATTATTTAACAAATCAACCTAGTTTCAACATTCAAGAAATTATTGCCATTATTTTAAGTTTTAACCAAAGAAATTTCTTAATTAATCGAGATCACAACAAAATCTACGGACCGAAAACAATCAAGAGATTCGCATATTCTCATTCCAGGTTCAAGAACATCATATCAGTCCCAATCAACAAACCGTAAATTACTAAAATCAACCAGATTTATCAACACAATTCAACAATATTAACGCTTCGGAATCAATCATTATAGCTTATTTACAAGGTTTATTAGCTTACGGCTTAATTTAAGGTCAAGAGCTCAACTCGATTAGCTCATAAGCCAAAAGAATGGGCTTATGACCTATTCCAAATTTACATAAGCTCATCGCCCAAAGAAAGAAGCTAATCTGACACCCCTAATTCCCTAAATTCTCGCTAATGCATGTAATATACAATGGCGTCAAATCTACTTGATGAGTGTGTAAATACTCATCATTTTGGTCAATCGAGCGCAAAATATTTAAAAGCGCTCGAAATGCATCAAAATCTTGAAAATATCCCAAAAGTGTATTTTATATGTTTCGGATGCAAAATGTTTAAAACAGATGAAAACGAGCTAAGTTTGCATAATTGGCGTTTTAGGTCCCCGACTTTCAAATAATTGGCGAAATAGTCCTGAGCACTTATTTTAAAGAAAAGTCACCAAAGGTCCTTTTGAAATCATAAGTTGTCATAATTAGTCCTTTGGTGAAAAATTTCAAAAGTTTTGAGAATTTACAAGTTTGGTCCTTCAAGTTTCAAAATTGGCAAAAATAGTCCTTGGAAGTTTGAAATTTTCTTTTATGGTCCTTGTACTATTGAAACTTGTCATAATTGGTCCCTTGGCATAACTTTGCAAAAATGGCAGATTTGGTCCTTGGTTTTTGTGGAATTGCAAAAATGGTCCTTGTTTATTTATAGCCAAACCTTGACCCTTGAACCTTTGTATCATTGAACCCCCGCAATATACACTTGACCCCTTTGTGACCCCCATCTAATATAATAGACCCCGGTCAAATATGGTCAAACCCGCCACTGTCTCCCTCCTTTTTCTTTCTTCCTCACCCACTCAACTGCAACACTCAACCCCTCACCTCCACTCACCTCCCACACCCTTATCCTCCACTCACCCAACAATCCAAGAAGCATTAAATGCTTCCCCTTGCACTCAAACCTTCCCCGGTTGATATATCGTTTTCCGCCAAAATTCATCAACGCCAATATCATCCCAACTCATCCAATGGCTCAAAAGACAAGTGGGATTTGCTCGAATACAAGTGGGAGCATTTTGGTGTATAAAAAGAAGAAAGAGAAGGAGAGACAAGTGGTAGTTTTAGTTTTAGTTTTTCATATATGTCGTTTTTGATTTTTATGTTTTAATTAAGTTCTAAATTGTAATTTGAATCTTCCTTGTCTTGAACTAAAGCGGTTTAGCCGATTGTAACTCATTTTCAAAGAATAATTTAAAGTTTGTCCAAGTTTCTTGTTTTAAGTTTTCTTTTACTTATGCAATTTTAAATTATCTAAAAGTCGCTTCAAATAGCTCTATTATAACTCAAATAAGCCTACTAAAGCTACCCATAGCTTTTAGTAAGCATATAATTCGCTTTAAGCTAACTCTCAAATTGGTCAACAAAAGTCAAATGAAGCTCATTTGGAAATGGTTATGATATTGGGTTGATGCGAGCTTGGATTGGGTTGAAATAGCTTAGGTTAGTGTAGTTATGGTTCGGATTGAGCTTCAAAATGTCGGATCTTGTAAGCCTTTCATTCACTTTATGTCATTTTTTGCTCAAATCGCATGTCATTGTTCTCATTGAGTTAGTATTAATTGTTGGCTCAAATCATTGCAATTAGGTTCATTTTGGTTAGTTATAGTTAGATTAGCGTTGACTCACACTAGCTAAATAGATTGTTAGTTAAAATTTGCATTTTAGCATCTTAAGTAGTGTTTGGATCGGGGCTTGAATCCAAGCTTGGGATCACTAAGCGAGTTGAATGCGTTGTTAAAGTCATTATTATGCATATAGAAGTTGTAGTAGTCATTACTTGGTATCCGCAAACACCCAAAGTCAAAATCATATTGAATATGTGTTCTAGTTCATTTCGCTTGAATCGCTTGGTCAAATTGAGTATTTAGGTTTATAATCCATAGAAATAGCTTGCATTAGGATAATTTTATCATCAATCATCATTTTAAGTCATTTAATCTAGCTCGAAGTTCATTAAAGTCAAAGCGCAACTTTGTCTAAAAGTCAAAAGTTGTAAAACCGCTTTTCCAAATCTTTGTTGATGTCTCATTTGTTAATGCTTGGTCAAGAGCTTTTGATATTTTGGATTTAACAAGTCAATGGTCTAGTTTATAAAACTGATTTTTGTAAAATTTTAGTAAATCTCTATAAGCTCTAAATCGATGATCAATAAGTTGAAAAGTGCCACTGCTACTTTCAAGATACATTGAATGTGAAACAGGCCTCTTGCAAGCTTGCACAAGCTTCAAATTAGCTTTATAGGGTGCGAAACTTGGTCTTGAGATAGTTAAGTGGTGGTCTTGAGGTCTCCAGCTTTGGTTTTCACATAAGCTTATTGAATAAGCTTGTGCTTAAGCTAAGTTAGGAGAAAAGCTGCTTTTGGCACTTGAGTTTTAAATCATCAAATCATTGTAGTTTGCATTTTGAGAGGTTTAGACTAGTTGAAATATGTTAGTATTAAGTAGTTATAGCATACTCTAGCCTCGTGATAATTTGGTGTCCATTTGTGGTCTTTGGCTTATTATTAAGTCTTATTCATAAGCGGTTTGCCCGCAAATTTCATATTCTCACACATAAGCCATAGTTTTTATATTTTTATAGACTTAGAATATTATTTTAGACTTTTCCTGAATTTTTGATTTTTCCATCCTTTGCTTGCTATTTTCCTAATTTAAATCGGTTTTAGGACTTTTAATTAGCATTTATTGCAATTAAATCGTAAAAGCTTCAAAAAATAAGTTTTCAATTTTCATAGATTAAGATAAATATAAAAAGCAAAAAAATAATTTTTCCAGATTTTTCTTAGTTAAATTTGTAATTTTAGCAATTTAATTAGTTTTAAATAGTTTTTAAATAATAGAAATTAGAAAATAATCGAAAAATACAAAATTAGTTTTGGAAATTCTCTTTAGTTATTTTAGATTTTGAAAAATAGTTTCACAATTTTCCTCTTTATTTTTATAATTTTTAGTATTTTAATTTAGTTTTAAAAGTTAAAATTAGTTTTTAATTCAAATTTATAAAAGAAAAATCAAGAAAAATCAAAATTTAAAAATAGTGATAGCGTTTATTTAATATAATTTAGCTTTTTGGTTTTCTTTAATTTGCATTTAAGCCCTGTAATTTACAAACTTTTTCTTTAGGTATAATTATTCAATCACAAACCTTTTTCCGTTCAATATCACCCGATCACTATACGTTTGATTATTCAATGCATGACTCGTTGGGACTTAACGACACGGGAAACACTATACTCTCCCGGACTTAATTGCTTTGGTCTCAAGTCGTCGGCTTTTATTACGGTTGACCATTCACAAGTGGTTGATTTGTGTGATAAAACCCGACCGTTTGGGAGCCAATCAAATTTTAGGCGCCACTGGAGTCTGTGCTAATTATCTTACGCTTAGCGATTAGTGATTTGAATATTCACTCCTTGTTCATACCATCTATATATATCTATATTTTCTTATAAAATCAAAAATCCAAAAACATCTTAAAACATATAAAACACAAAATATTTTTCTTTTGTTTCTACCTATATATAAAACCATAAAACTCAAAAAGATTCTTCTTTCCCCATTTTCATAATTCCTTCCTTAACTCTCGAGATTCCTTAGAGTTAACTCTAGTGCATGCGCACTGTTCTTCTAGATCATTGAGTCCTTTTCGTGATCTAGCGAAATTCCTAGAAGACGTTCTCATAGACGTCTTGCCCAAATAGTCGAACCCGAGATTCGTACTATTCCAAGCAACAATATGGCGATTTAACGAACTATGGCGGAAATGCTCCGTGCACCCACCGAGGGATATGGAGATGCCATCATTTTACCAAGAATCAATTCGATCACTTTGAATTGAAGACACATTTGATCCAACTTGTGTCTACAAATCAATTCCACGGGTTTGATCGAAGACCCTTATGCACACATCCGTTGGTTTAACAAGTTGACCTCAACGATCAATTTCAAAGATGTACCACAAAAGTGATCAAGTTGATGCTATTTCCATTCTCACTGAGGGGCAGCCGGATTTGGTGGAAAAAGAACCCCTCGATCCATCGAAACTGGGAGGATCTTGTTCAAAAGTTTGTCAATTATTTCTTTCCTCCATCAAAGACGACTAATCTTAAAATGAAATTTCGGATTTCGTCAAAATTTCGATGAAAACTTTGGAGAGGCATGGAGAGATTCAAAGATCTCCTCGTGAAATGCCCCATCATGAATTCACGGAGCTTCAACAAGTTAATATCTTTTATAATGGGTTGAACGGTAACGATCAAGATTCTTTGAACGCAGCCCGCAGTGGCAATATCTTGAATCGTAAGCCTAAAGATGTGATTGAGATTTGCGAAATAAAATCAAAAGTTCCTATTTCTCGCAACAAAGTCAATATTCCGAACACTCGCTTCTTCATCCAAGAACTCTTATGAGTTAGCCGCTCATTAGCCGCTCTAACGGACGTCATCCGTTATATGATGAAAGAGGTAAAGGAAATCAAAAGCGTAATTCATAAGCGGAACCAATCAAAGCCGTGAACAAGGTGTGTGAAACTTTTGTGGTCCACACGTGTATTATGATTGTCAAGCAACCGATGCTTCTTTTACTAAGCTCCCGTAGCTTCGTAAACCACAATCACTACCGACCACAAGTCGATCCTCACTACTGCACCTAGCGGTATGACACCACCTAGTTTTTCTCCTGCAAAACCATGGCAATCAAAATCGCTTTGTTCGAATCAAGGACAAAACTTCAATAACTCTCAAAATTTCAATCGAACCGGAACAATTTCAACCAACCATATCAAGCTCCAAATCAGCAAAGTTATCAACAACCTTCTCAAATTCCCTACCAAATGACTTCATGAAAATTCTTGAGTCAAGCATACGTTCAATGCAAACTCGGATCAATAACATGAGAGTTGAGCTAAAAAGGAAATTGATACCACAATGTCTCGGCAGACAAATGAGTTGAAGAATATGATGAGCGGTTTCATGAACATGAATATGAACAAAGCTTCGTCATCTTCTCGGAGGACTCCCAAGCAACATGGCCCAAATCCAAATGCCGAGTTAAAAGTCGTTACCACTCGTAGTGGTAAGACACACAATGGACCTTCGACTCCAATGCCTCCTCCACCAGGAGCAATGAGTCAAGTTACCAAGGATACAACGGACAAGGTGCATTTCTCAAGCCCACGAAGTAAGACACGTCCCACCTTGGTAGTCAAGCTTTAAGTCCGAACCCGAGTTCGAAGACAAATTCGAGCGAAATGACTTCCGTCCGGCTTAAAAGTCTAGTCGACTTCCTTACCCATCAAGATTGCATGATGAGAAGCTCAAAGACAAAACCAAAGAGCAAATGGAAAAATTTTCCAAATTTTCAATGAACTACACTTTGATATAAGCTTCGTTGATGCTCTCGTTCTAATGCCCAAATTTGCATCCACGCTTAAAGGCTTCTTGAGCAACAAAGATAAGTTATCGAGATGGCTAAAACCCTCTCAATGAGCAATGCTCACGGTCCTTCTCAAGAAGCTTCCCAAAAGCTTGAAGACCCGACGGTGTTTTAATCCGTGTGATTTCTTGGGGATGGTTCAATGCTCCGCCTTGGCGATCTTGGCGCAAGCATTAACCTCATGCCACTCTCAAGATGGAAGAAAATGTCTCTTCCTAAACTTACATCCACTTGTATGACACTCGAGCTAGCGGACCGTACCATAACTCGTCCACTGGGATAGCCGAGGATGTCGTGGTGAAAGTAGGAAAGTTTCACTTTCCTACCGACTTTGTTGTAGTAGACTTTGATGCGGATCCTAGAGTTCCCTCATCTTGGGAGAGCTTTCTTGAGAACTAGTCGTGCTCTAATTGATGTATTCTTTGAAGAGTTGACCATACGGGTTGACAACGAAGAACTCACGTTTAATATCAACCAAAACCCAAACCTCTATCCAAACAGTGTTGCCACAATTGATCAAAATCGAAAGAATCAATGCAACACTCTCAAATTTCACTGTTAAGAGGGTCACCAAAAGCGTCTTTGAGCTAAAAGCTTTGAAAATCAACCCCGGTTCAAACAAATGGTTTGAAAGTTGTACCGAAGTCAAGAGTGTTCTTGATGATGATGATCTAGAATCGAGACTTTATCGGAAGTGGTGGAAATTGCTAGCTCTAAGAGCACACCACTTGTCCCACATCCGAATCGGTTTATCGTATCGAGTTTGTTAACTCGTGGATGAAACCAAACTCTTCGGTTTCATCCGGATTGGATGATGATATTTGTGATCCAATGGAGACATTCTTCCCATTGAAGAATTGCTCAAAATGATCCATCATCTCCTAGTCTTATTATTTCGACTCTTCCATCCCTTCTCTCACTCCGGATGAGGAAGATGACAACTTTGGAATGAAGTCGATGCCTTTCTTAGTGATGAGTCAATTCCAACAGAATTGATAATACTTACTTTGATTCGGAGGGGACATCCTTTTCCGGAAAATCTGTTGATTGAAGAACCGTTTCCAACCCTCCTTCCGGACATCTTATTGACAATCACCATATAAGCTTCAAGTTTAAGCTTAAAATGTCAAAAATGGTGATTTGCTTCATCGATGAGGAATGGACATGCATTCTCATGCACATCTTTATTCCATTCTTCACAGATGGTGTGGTTGCTCTTTCCCTTTCTCTTTCGGAATGAGGACACCATCTTTGACCCGGTATCATCCTTTATAGTTTCTATTATTAACAATACCGCGGTTGTATCTCGTCGGTGTGGAACTTTCGATGTTCATATGTTTATTAACACCGTGAACGAAAGTCCGATCGAGATTGGTTTTCCACGTTGCTTTCCCCATGAACCAATGAATGCGGGATCGAGTCAAGCTAGCGACTCGGGAATCAAAACAATAGCACACCATATGGGTTTTCACCCATATTTCGACTTCTTTCTACTTTCTACCACCCTAGTGGGGAGTTGCCCATTGTTGTATATAAGTTTCAAAAAAAAAAAAAAAAAAAAAATCTTTCAAAATAATGGCCGTAGTATTTCCCTTTACGTTCTATGTTTCGGCATAACTGGCGGTACTTTGAATATTGAGGCAATATTCATTTCTAGTGTGGGGGAATTCTCACGAATTTTATCATGTAATTATACCACCCAATTCCCCATTTTGGCCAATTTTTTTTGGAGTAAGTGTTTTGCACTTACTCAACTTCTGATTATCGATCCGCCATGTTTAATAAACAAAAGGATTGGCTAATCCAGAGTAAACGGCTCTTGGTAAAGATATCTCAAATCCGTTGTGACTTGCAATTTGCCCAAAATTGTATGGTGTTCATTTCACCATATCTTTAATTAGTGAAGAGTTGGCTAGCCCGCAAGTTTATGGCTTGTGGTAAAGGCATTGGAAAACCATAATTGGTAATCGACTCACCAAAGATAGTATATATTATCTAAGAGTTGGCTAGTCCGTAGCAAACGGCTTCGTAAAGACAAATCAAAACCGTTGAAAGTGGTGGTTTGCTCAAAATCATTTGGTTATCATTGTACCAAGGTTCTTACTTGAACTAAAACATTTGGCTACTCCGAAGTAATGGCTTTTGGTAAAGAGATGAAATCCATTAAGTTTTCTCAAAAGATTGCTAGGGACTAGCAATAGTTTAGTGTGGGGATTGATGAGTGTGTAAATACTCATCATTTTGGTCAATCTGAGCGCAAAACATTTAAAACGCTTCGAAATGCATCAAAATCCGAAAATATCCCAAAAGTGTATTTTATATGTTTCGGATGCAAAATGTTTAAAATCGATGAAAAACGAGCTAAGTTTGCATAATTGGCGGTTTAGGTCCCAGACTTTCAAATAATTGGCGTAAATAGTCTGGAGCACTTATTTTAAAGAAAAGTCACCAAAGGTCCTTTTGAAATCATAAGTTGTCATAATTAGTCCTTTGGTGAAAAATTTTAAAAGTTTTGAGAATTTACAAGTTTGGTCCTTCAAGTTTCAAAATTGGCAAAATAGTCCTTGGAAGTTTGAAAATGTCTTTTATGGTCCTTGTACTATTGAAACTTGTCATAATTGGTCCCTTGGCATAACTTTGCAAAATGGCGATTTGGTCCTTGGTTTTGTGGAATTGCAAAATGGTCCTTGTTTATTTATAACCAAACCTTGACCCTTGAACCTTTGTATCATTGAACCCCCGCCAATATACACTTGACCCCTTTGTGACCCCTGTCTAATATAATAGACCCCGGTCAAATATGGTCAAACCAGCCCACTGCCTCCCTCCTTTTTCTGTCTTCCTCACCCGCTCAACCTGCAACACTCAACCCCTCACCTCCAGCCTCACCTCCTACACCCTTATCCCTCCACCTCACCCAACAATCCAAGAAGCATTAAATGCTTCCCCTTGCACTCAAACCTTCCCTAGTTGATATATCATTTTCCGCCTAAAATTCATCAACGCCAATATCATCCCAACTCATCCAATGGCTCAAAAGACAAGTGGGATTTGCTCGAATACAAGTGGGAGCATTTTGGTGTATAAAAAGAAGAAAAGAAGGAGAGACAAGTGGTAGTTTTAGTTTTAGTTTTTCATATATGTCGTTTTGATTTTTATGTTTTAATTAAGTTCTAAATTGTAATTTGAATCTTCCTTGTCTTGAACTAAGGCAATTTAGCCATTGTAACTCATTTTCAAGAATAATTTAAAGTTTGTCCAAGTTTCTTGTTTTAAGTTTTCTTTTACTTATGCAATTTTAAATGATCTAAAAGTCAGGCTTCAAATAGCTCTATTATAACTCAAATAAGCCTACTAAAGCTACCCATAGCTTTTAGTAAGCATATAATTCAGTTTTAAACTAACTCTCAAATTGGTCAACAAAAGTCAATGAAGCTCATTTGGAAATGGTTATGATATTGGGTTGATGCAGAGCTTGGATTGGGTTGAAATAGCTTAGGTTAGTGTAGTTATGGTTGGATTGAGCTTGAAATAAGTTGGACCAGAAGCCTTTCATTCACTTTATGTCATTTTTGCTCAAATATGCATGTCATTGTTCTCATTGAGTTAGTATTAATTGTTGGCTCAAATCATTGCAATTAGGTTCATTTGGTTAGTTATAGTTAGATTAGCGTTGACTCACACTAGCTAAATAGATTGTTAGTTAAAATTTGCATTTTAGCATCTTAAGTAGTGTTTGGATCGGGGCTTGAATCCAAGCTTGGGATCACTTAAGCGAGTTGAATGCAGTTGTTAAAGTCATTATTATGCATATATAATTTGTAGTAGTCATTACTTGGTATCTGCGAACACCCAAAGTCAAAATCATATTGAATACGTGTTCTAGTTCATTTTCGCTTGAATCGGTTGGTCAAATTGAGTATTTAGGTTTATAATCCATAGAAATAGCTTGCATTAGGATAATTTTATCATCAATCATCATTTTAAGTCATTTAATCTAGCTCGAAGTTCATTAAAGTCAAAGCGCAACTTTGTCTAAAGTCAAAAGTTGTAAAACCGCTTTTCAAATCTTTGTTGATGTCTCATTTGTTAATGCTTGGTCAAGAGCTTTTGATATTTTGGATTTAACAAGTTGGGCTGGTCTAGTTTATAAAAGCGATTTTTGTAAAATTTTAGTAAATCTCTATAAGCTCTAAATCATATGATCAATAAGTGAAAAGTGCCACATTACTCACACTCAAAGATACATCGAGTTTGAAAAGGCCTCTTACAAGCTTTGCACAAGCTTCAAATTAGCTTTATAGGGTCGAAACTTGGTCTTGAGATAGTTAAGTGGTGGTCTTGAGGTCTCCGCTTTGGTTTTCACATAAGCTTATTGAATAAGCTTGTGCTTAGGCTAGAAGTTAGGAGAAAAACTGTTTTGGCATTTGAGTTTTTAAATCATCAAATCATTGTAGTTTGCATTTCAGAGGTTTAGACTAGTTGAAATAGGTTAGTATTAAGTAGTTATAGCATACTCTAGCTTCTGTGATAATTTGGTGTCCATTTGTGGTCTTTGGCTTATTATTAAGTGCTTATTCATAAGCAGCTTGCCACCGCAACCTCATATTCTCACACATAAGCCATAGTTTTATATTTTTCATAGACTTAGAATATTATTTTAGACTTTTCCTGAATTTTTGATTTTTCCATCACTGTTTGCTATTTTCCTAATTTAAATCGGTTTTAGGACTTTTTAATTAACCTTTATTGCAATTAAATCGAAAAGCTTCAAAAAATAATTTTCAATTTTCACACATTAAGATAAATATAAAAGCAAAAAATAATTTTTCCAGATTTTCTTAGTTAAAGTTGTAATTTTAGCAATTTAATTAGTTTTAAATAGTTTTTAAATCATAGAAATTAGAAAATAATTAGAAAATAATCGAGAAAAATACAAAATTAGTTTTGGAAATTCTCTTTAGTTATTTTAGATTTTTGAAAAATAGTTTCACAATTTCCCTCTTTATTTTCATAATTTTAGTATTTTAATTTAGTTTTAAAATTTAAAATTAGTTTTTAATTCAAATTTATAAAAGAAAATCAAATTTTAAAATAGTGATAGCGTTTATTTAATATAATTTAGCTTTTAATTTTCTTTAATTTGCATTTAAGCCCCTGTAATTTACAAACTTTTCTTTTGGTATAATTATTCAATCACAAACCTTTTTCCGCTCAATATCACCCGATCACTATACGTTTGATTATTCATCCATGCACTCGTTGGGACTTAACGACTGGGAAACACTATACTCTCGGACTTAATTGCTTTGGTCTCAAGTCGCGGCTTTTATTACGGTTGACCATTCACAAGTGGTTGATTTGTGTGATAAAACCTGACCGTTTGGGAGCCAATCACTACTCCTGTCTTAAGAATATAGAGCACTACAAGACCATAAAATTGGGGAAGCAAGACGGAGTAAAAAATCTGGTTATACTCAAAAGACCTTGTAGTATGCTCGTATTAGGTAAAGCTTTAACTCCCATTTTTGGTATTAAAGATGGATATATAATAGTGAAAAGATAATACATACCTGTATATACAACAACACCACAAGCCCAATCGTATTTTGCAAATAGCAAGATTGGAGGATTGTATTTTTATGGTTAAAGGCACACGTCATTATCCGTAAATGGGGAAAGTCGTAAATTTGCATCAAACCTTCTAATGTCCTTATCGGGGTTGGGCACTCAATCACACCACAGCAAAAGAAAATATAAATTAACAAATAATCACACCGCCAAAAAGAAAATATAAATTAACGAAAATGTTCCTAAATCGAAACTTGTTTCTTTGTATTGATTTTCATTACCATTTGTTCCTATATGATAGCGAGAATCGTAGGTCTATCGGTTGACGGTAATGAATTAACAATGACTTGATATGTCATCTTCTGACCCACAAGTTTAGAGGTATAAAAAGCAGATCCTTAACATAACTACAACTTCTATGTCCATCGATCGAGGAAAGCTCGTAAACTTTTGAGATGAGCATTTTAATACAAAGATGTGGAGAATGATGCTAGGATCAAGCTTTTGAAATAATTGAATAAAACGGCAATGTAATATGAAAAAGCTCCGAGCATTTCAAATCTTCACAAGCCACATGAACTATTTGAAGTTTAGTTTACTTCTCACCAAACCACGGACAACAAAAGACAAACTTCCATCTACTAACTACGGAGATTGGTGAGCATACCACTCCAAGATAATAACTAGTAATCCTAACTAGCTTCATGAACAAAATTGAAATGGAAGCTCAGAACCATTCGCAAATTGACATACCACAAGCTATCCGAACGGAAACTCCATCCGAATGAAGAATGCATCCAATTTGTGAGCTTCAAAGAAATTAGTTTTGTTGGAATCACTCCTAAACCTTAATTCAAGTGTTTGTTACTCATATGTAATAGGTAGCTTATTATGGCCTTTATGTTTGTTTTAGGTCAAGCTTATGTAGAAGGCCCATAAGCTTAGGCCCATGTCCAATAAGGAAAAGGGAAGGAGTGGGAGTGTTGCCCTAGCTCCTTGCCTATAAATACTATGTAATAACCCTCACTTGAGGGTTGGTTGTTCAATTTATTCCTTTCACTCACTCTCTACGCATAACCGGTATTAGCTTAACGTGTGTGTGTTTGGTTTACTTGTTCAATCGCCTTTATCTCTTTCTAGTAAGCTTGTGTTGTAAATCTAGTGACCTAACAAATGGTATCAATCGCCTACTAGTTGGGTGAATGGTTATTGCTTTTAAAGTAAGGTTTGGTCTTACGCGTAAAGATAACGTGCTCTTTGGTTCGCTTAAAAACTCGTTTTTACACTTTTAATCCAAGATTCTTGTACTTTCAACGTTTTAAGGTGTTCAAATACTTGTTTTTGGCAAAAGTTTCAAACTTTACGCGTGGATCTAAGTTTTTAAGCTTGTTTTTGTTCGTGGGTGTCGTTCTACGCGTAACCCGTTTAGCTGGTTTGATTCATCAAGTTTCACACTTTTGTGTTATTTTGGTGATATTGAGGCTATTCCATAACAAAAATCTGGTTTAGAACAAATTTGGGCAACATCATCTTTTACGAGTAATCTTACGCGTATCAAAACCCTAATATTACGCGTAAGTTATTCCTTGGTTTGATCTTCGTTTTCGTGGTTTACTCCGTGTTTTCTTGCTTGGATAAGCCTGAAAATACGTCGACTTTGGATATCTTTTGCCTTTGTGATAGTGTAAAAGATCATTGAAAGCGAAACCCTAAACTTACGCATAAGCATAAAGCTTAGGCGTAGAATCCCACGCATAAGATTCATCTTACGCCTAAGCCTAGTCTTACGCATAAGGTAATCCCTCGCCTAACTTTCTATGCCTAACTTTGTGTCTCACGCATAACTTTAGTGCCTTTACCCTACTTACGCGAAGCTAAAACTACGCGTAACTCTCTTTGTTACGTGTAACTTTGGTGTTTTTACGCATAAGTCCTACTTGGTTTCTTGTGATTTCTACGCCTAAGGACACTTCATCAACAAAGGTTCATTCGACTACAAAGATCCATTTTTACCAACACAAGTTTTCAACATGTCACAACCACCATACTCTAACTATTTCCCTTACACTTATTCTAAACGACAACAACAACTAAGTCTACAACATCAACAATGGAATCAACAACAAGCAATTTATCAACAACAATTTAATCAACAACATACTCCACAACTTGGAGCAATTCCTCCACCACAAATGGTTCAAACACCGCCAAGTCTTCAAGTTCAACCCTACACAAATGACTTCAATCAACATCCATCAAGGAACACTATGAAGGAACCCACTTGGTTTGCAAAGATGTGTGAAGCTTTAAGCGACCAACAATCAATTCATGAGGTGGATCACTTGATGGACCTCCAATGCTCACTCCAGAAACTACGATCAATAGGTGATAAGGTTCTTTAGGTTTTGTGATCGAAGAAGCCACATGGAAAGTTCTTAAAGAAGGTTATCTTGGAAGGTCCATTTGAGATGCCCATCGTCATTGTGCCGGAGATCCTAATGCTATTCCACCAAGAGATGAACAAACGAACATTGCTATTGTTGAAGACTTGAATCCTCAAGAACTTCTACACTATGAAGCAGATGAGCTTGCAATGGAATATATCCTCTTAGGATTACCAAACCCAATTCTTAGTAGTGTTGATGCTCAAAAGATCGCAAAGAAAATGTGGGATCATATTCGTCTTCTTATGGAAGGATCTCAGACTCAATCGGAGGATTTGGAATCCAAAATTTACTTGGCTTATGAACACTTCATGATTGAACACGAGAGACACTAGAGTCCTATCATCATCGATTTTCGACATCATCAATGATTTGGATAAACACAACATCATCATGCCAAGAATTGCGGTGAATACTAAGTTCATGAGTAGTCTTGGTCCCGAATGGGAGAAGTATGTCATTTTCTCCGTCAAGCGAAGAATATGCATCATTCTACATATGGATTGTTGTACGATTACTTGAAGCCTCATGAAAAGGAAGTTAATTGGGAAAGGATTCTCCGTGCTCAAATTGCTCCACCTACACATCCGGAAAATCAACAACTTGCCTTATATGCTCAACAAAGTTATCCTCCTCAACAAGCAACTCAACCAATTGCCTCGATCACACAAAACGATCATTCACAAAGAACAATCTCAACAAAATCAATTGGTTCCATACAACAACAACAATACTCAACCAATTGTCGGTGATGCTAATGAGGACATCGATCCGCTCGAAGCATTGCAACAAGGATTTGTTATGATTGCTAATGCTTTTGGCCGTTATACCAACAAATCCAACAATCGTATTCGTTCCTCATCTAACACACGAAATCAGCTGTTGTGAACAATGGACGAGTTGAAGTTCGAATCGTGGTTATGGTCGTCCGATGGGCGGTGGTCAAGGGTTTAATGCTATGGGTAGGAACAACAACAGAGCTCAAGTGGTGGAACAGAAATGCTCGAGAATGGGTTGAATGGTCTTCGATGCTACAACGGCAATGAGAAAGGACACTGGCTAATGTATGCCCAAAGCCGAGGACTAGGGGCGTGCTTATTTCAAAGAGGCTCTTCTTCTAGCTCTTAAGGATGAAGTGGTGGATCTCTCACGGACAAAGAAACGAGTTTTATGGCAAATCCGGACTCAGATGATGATATGGAGGACTTGCGAGCCAATGCAGAGATTATGTTGATGGCTAATATGCATGAGTTACACATGAGTGACACAGGCCAAGTGTATGACATCGATGGCTTGTCTCGGTACCGAACAAACCATATTTATCATCGATCTAATATCTCCGCCAACATCCGAATCCGCAAGGCTCGGAATGTTCAAAATGAGTCATTTACATCACATTCGACGATTTTCAACTAAACATCTTGAGTTACATTTGACGATCAAGATGACCTTATGGTTTCCATTGATAATCAAATTGACTCCGTGGTTATACTTGAGGATCGAAATAATGATCATGTTGTGACTCCGTTGAACAAACCGAACTTTGCCTCATCCGGATCTTGCTTTGTTACTTAAAGACCAAAGAATCCAAAATTGAAGAATGTTGTGCATTAAATAAGGACTTAAAAAGTAAAATGCATCGTTAACCAAGGATTTTGAATGCTTACAAATGCAACTCAACTTTTTAAAACTCAAGAAAACCGTGAAAAAGGTTTTGAAGCCGCTTTGCTAAATCTCATCAAAACGAAAAATATTTAGAGAGACAGATCGTGATCTAGCCGCTTCAAGAATGCTTTGTTATCTCGAGATAGAACAATCAAACATGAACATAAAAAGCAAATTAACGCTCTTTCCTTGAAAATCAAAAGCCAAGGTGAGTTGTTAACTTGTCAAAACAGTTCTCTGCATACAAAAAGCATTCAACGAAACGCATAGATGATCTTCTTGAAGAAATTATCGACTTGCAAAACAAATTTAAAGAGTTTAAAGCATTGTTTACAAACATGGTGAATCAAGAATGACTATTGAAAAGTTTACTTTAAAACCCAATCCAAATGGATATGGACCAAATCTTGCGATTACAAACCTAAGCTTTCACTAAAAACATTCAAACCAAATCCTAAAGTTTCAAAGGCGTAATATAAAATTAATGATATTGTTATGAGTGTTGTTGAATATCATCGTCAAGAGGAATTAGATGCGTAAGACGAGAGTCGATCAAAATTAGAAAATGTTGTTTACAACAAACCTTTTAATTATAAAAAGTGGTCACTTTCACACACCAACGAATTCTTCTAACACACCAAGGATTATCATAAAAATGTCTCGAGTCTTCTAATGTTAATCCCAAACCAGATTATGCACAAACTCATGGTCCTTTACCTTCCATCGGTGAAGTAAATTCAAAACACGAAAATCGCAAAATTCTTAGATATTTTGACCTTTTCATGGTGACCTCAAAACTTTACAACATGAGATAGAATATCATTCGAAATCAAAGTTGAACATTTTCAATCGCCTCGAGCGAGAACAAAGAGACATTTTTCGGAAAAATCTTTACCAAATGTTAAAATTTGAAAAGTTGTGCATTAGCTTGGGAACGGATTTTCATAAGGAACTTGGATTGATGAAGGTCGTTTTGAGAAAATAGAAACATCTATTTCTAACACTAAACGTAAAAAGAAAATGTTGAGAAAAGATGTTGATCGACTCTTGAAAGATGTTATCTCTTGATATCCATAATGTTGTGTTATTCAATTCTTTGCCACATGCATCCGATTATATCTCGTTGATACGGTTGATAATGGTATAAGCTGTGAGAACACCGATAATGTGCTTCGGATCGAGTCTTTAAAAGTCGAAAATGAACGATTGCTTAACGAACTTTCCTATGCAAAACGCCGCCTTAATTGGTGTCAAAAGATATTCACAATAAACAACTTGTTTTTCAAAACAAAATCGCTCGGTTGCATACAAAATCTTCTGATCCTAAATTTGAGAAATTGGATGATCAAAACGTGTCTTTGAAAAGTCAAATCTCAAAATATGAACAAGAACTTGTAAAAGTTAAATAGGAATATGGTGTCATATTTGATTTACTCAATAAGACTCGTCATGAAGCATCAAACGAACTTGATCACTATCTTGCACACACTAGAGAAGTCATGAATTTTCTTTGGAAATATTCGCTCGAAAATCAATATTTGATTCACACTATCTTTAAGTTAAGAGAAATGTTAGGAAAGTATGAACTACTTCCGCCTACCGTGATTAAGAGAATAGCCACCACACTTAGTAATCGTGAACCTAGAATCCCTACCGCCAAATCACAAGTTGCTAATGTGCTTCCTTCACCAAACAGAATAGTTGTGTCTTTTCCAAACGTCCGCACTTCACATGCCCTAGAGCACTCAATCAAGAATAGGAAGTTGCGACCTAAGAAAAGATCAATAAGGAATGCTAAAGTAGAAGAACACCCTAGGACAATGAATAAGAATCACGTTGCTTCCACTATAGATATTGCGTCGGCAAATGTAATAGAAATAGTGATGTAACGAATGCTAAACCTTTAAGTACTTTTGATATTAAGTCCGATGCACCTTGTGTTATTTGTAGTAAAAGTATGAATTTCGATTGTCATGACAAATGTGTTGCTAAAGCTATAATCTCTCGCTTACGGAATCCTAAGAATTGAATACCTCTAGGCCCAAGAATCATTCTAAGTCTCAGGCTTGGTAGACCGCCTTCTTTAGATACTAAGGCAAGCATTGTTGTCCCCTGTAGCTCAGTTTCACCTCCTAAGAATGTAGTACCACCTAGTGCATTCACAATGACTAAAGCAAATAGTAGTTATAGATGGCGAAATGGATATATAACACACTAGGATTTAAATGGATGCCTAAAGTTATTGATGTGTGTATATCTACTATAATCGCTTGGAACCTCTAACATTTCGGGTTCCACATCTACTTCTATTCCATCCGTGTCATCATGTGTAATGCGGTGATATGATCATTCTCTCGATTGTTGATAGCGGATGTTCCCGACACATGACGAGCAACCTTAAACTGTTATCAAACTTTATTGCAAAGTTCATTGCTTTGTCGATTCGGGAATGATCACTCGTAGCTATCATGGGCTACGGAGACTATATCAATGGGAACATCGAAATCAGCAGGGTTTACTATGTGGAAGGCCTCGGTCACAACTGCTTTCAGAGGTCGGTTTGTGATGGAGATTTGGAGGTTGCTTTCCGGGAGAAAACTTGTTTCATTCGTGATCTATAAGGAAATGACCTTATGTCCAGCTCGCGTAATTCTAGTCTTTACACTATCTCTATGCAAGACATGGTTGCTTCATCTCCCATCCGCTTACTTTCAAAGGCAACATCAACAAAATCATGGCTATGGCACCGCTGTCTCTCATATCTAAACTTTCAAACCATCACCAATCTTGCTCAACACAAACTAGTTGAAGGTCTCCCACGATTCCGGTATTCAAAAGATCACCTTTGCTCAGCCTGTGAACAAGGGAAAAACACTCGTGCTCATTTTCCTTCAAAGGTGGAACACATCTCTCAACATGTGCTTCATCTTCTTCACATGGATTTGTGTGGCCCGATGCGCGTGCAAACGATCAATGGCAAACGCTACATCTTAGTAATTGTTGATGACTACTCACGATGGACTTGGGTCTACTTTCTTCAAGCAAAGACCAAGCTCCACAAATGATCATCACCTTTCTCACGAAAATACTGAGTTCGACTCAAACACCGTCAAACAAATAAGAACAGACAAAGGAACTGAATTTGTTAACCAAACCCTTCGTGCATTTTATGAGAAAGTGGAATTCAAAGATCGACATCTATTGCACGTACACCGTAACAAAACGGAGTTGTTGAAAGACGAAACCGAACGTTAGTGGAAGTCGCAAGAACAATGTTAATCAATGCTAAACTTCCAGATTACTTGTGGGCGGTCAGATCATCTGCATGCTATACTCAAACCGTTCTATGATCACAAACGCCACAACAAAACACCTTCGAGCTTGTCCACAACCATAAACCAAATCTCAAACACTTTCATGTATTTGGATCCCTTTGCTATCCGAATAATGATCGTGATGATTTTGGAAAGCTCAAAGCCAAAGTCGACATTGGAGTATTTATTGGATATTGTGAGAATTCTAAAGGTTACCGGATATGGAATCGTCGTACAAAACAAAGTTATGGAAATGATTCATGCTCATTTTGATGAACTTACGGATATGGCTTCGAGTATAATGACTTAGAACCCGGTCACAACCGCTTAAACTTCCTCAACCCCATCATCACCGAACAAAGTCCCCGGCTCGCTCGTCAACAAATGGAAAGGTTATTTGCTCATTGCTCAAAGGCGATATTGATGAACGTGCTCGGTGTATCCGTTGTTTCCATTGCTCAACCCGATACTACTCTTATACGATACACTGCTACAACAACTCATGTTGAAGAAGCACCACCGATTGACTCCACCACAATGATTGAACACACCGCTTCGTAAAATGATGAACCGCCGATGATATTCTTAATGAAGTACCCCACCGCAGATTTTGATCCAAATCGTTCTTTAACCCGTTTGCTAATGAGGCTGCTGCACCAAATGTCGCAGAATCATCAACAAACCATTTGAATCCTCGAATCTACACAATGTATACCAACATCAACCTCTACACATCGATGGACAAAAGACCATCCTCGGCAAATATTATTGGCAACCCGAATCAACCGGTCATTACGAGACAACGTCTTCACACGATGGTGAACATTGCATTTATGCACTCACCGTCCGCCAACTGAGCCTAAAAACATTAAAGACGCAATGATAAAGACAACCTGGATTGAATCCATGCAAGAAGAACTCAACCAATTCAAACGTCTTGAAGTATGGAATCGGTTGAAAGACCAACAAGGGTCTACGTTATTGGTCTCAAATGGATTTGGAAAACAAATTGGATGTGAAGGAACGAATCTGAAACAAGTCACGCCTAGTTGCTAAGGGTTATCATCGGGAAAGAGAATAGACTTTGAAGAATCTTTTGCTCCGGTTGCTCGTCTTGAGGTCGTTCGGATATTTCTCGCGTTCGCGGCTCATATGAATATGACGGTCTTTCGGATGGATGTCAAAGCTGCGTTTCTCAACGGAAAGCGAAAGAAATGGTTTATGTCGACCAACCGGAAGGATTCGTGGATCCCGAGTTCCCGAACCATGTCTACAAACCGAACAAAGCTCTTTATGGTCTCAAACAAGCTCCCGGGCATGGTACGATAAGCTATCATCTTTCCTCATTGCTAATAAATTCACCAAAGGTTCGGTTGACCCTACTCTTTTATACAATATCACGGGCACATATCTTAATTGTTCAAATTTACGTGGATGACATCATTTTGGGTCTACACATAAAAAGTTTTCAATCGCTTTTGCAAAACTAATGAAGAAAAATTTTGAAATGTCCATGATGGGTGAACTCACGTTCTTTCTAGGACTTCAAGTTCATCAATCACCCGTGGTATTTTCTTGAGTCATCCAAATATGCCCTTGAATTGTTAAACAAATTTGGAATGAAAACCTGTGACACTTATACCACACCAATGACTCATACCAAGAAGCTAGATGCTGACTTAAATGGGAAATTAGTTGACCCTACAAAATACCGTAGTATTATTGGGTCTTGATAACGCTACACGCGTCATTCGGGGTCAAGGAAACTTCCTTTTCTTCGAGCAAGTTTTATAACACCCTAGGCAGTGAACCTAATCATTGTAGTGTAGTAATTAGGGTAAGCCACGGGTATTGATATCGTTCTCTAGGGGAATGGGAATGCTAGTAAGGAGTTACTACGCTACGGTTAAGGTTGAAAAGATTATTTTTATCTTTTATGTTTTATGAAATGGAAAGGCACGAATCTCGGTATTGGATTTGGGGTTGGTATTTCTACCGATTACTCTTCTATTATCTAATTATCTAAACTAAGGTTGTGGGAGTCTATGTCTAATTAATGTGTGCTCGTATGATAGTTTAAAGATGTGTTTACCTAGTTTGTATTACTCCTTAATTATCTCCTATTGGTGGTTGAATTGTCACGTCCTTATTCTTAGTTGCATTGTGTGTCTAAAGTTGTAGGGTATGCGTTTCTCCCTAACTCTTTGAACTTACCAAAGGGTCTCGTCTACAAACCCACTAGGGATGATAAACTCCTACTCTAAGGCGCTCTTTGGATGGTTTAGCCTACAACTACTCAGGTAATTATATTCTAAGGTTCACAAAGATGAATCAAGCATTAAGTACACAACGAATGACCTATCGCATTACTAGATCATTAATCAACTAAGATAAGAAACAACCAATCAATATTCAATAATTAAGTTTCATACTTCCTAAGCAAACACACAAGTAAATTAGCGGGACATGGAGAACATGCAAGAATACACACAAATAATCAAAGACATAATTGAATTAATGAAGTAAAGACTTATCTTGATGTAAGATAGGGTTTAAAACCCTAAAATCTTGTACAAGACACCTTAGGTTCGGTTTTAGGTTTTTACTCCAAAAGACTCTCCACACAAAGACCGAAAAATTCGGATTCTATATATAAGATTACATATGCGTGGCGTCACCTTATGTTTTGTGACGCGTCGTGTCGCCGTCATTAGGGTTTCGTCTTGACCACGTTAACCTTGCGATGGCGTCACCTTATGTCCGTGACGCCCTCTTTCTTCTTCGACGTCGTGCGGATTGCATCTAGGCCGCCCGAGTAGCGACGGCCTACTCTTTTACAACCGGACGTCGTCGCTTGAAAATACGAGTTTGGGTTCGGACCGTCACAATAATTTTGGGACGGCGTCGCTATTAGCACCGACGCCGCTTTTATTTTCAAAGAATCGTGAGTGTCTCGATTTTGACTTTGGCCATTTTCTTCATATATTCGCGCCTTTTCGTCCAAATAAGTGCCATTCCAAGATTTTGCCTTCAAGAGACCTAAAAAGTGAAAAGGAACGATATTAAGCAATAACGGATACAAAGTGATCAAATAAGGACTTAAACGACCCTCAAAATGGTACCTTTTAAAACCTTATCAAATATCCCTACACTTGTTATTTGCTTGTCCTCAAGCAAATGTGCTTTAGCCAATTAATTTATAAGTTAGGGGTCATGAAGCATTAATTCAAAACGGTCCACAACACATATAAGCCCCTAAAAGTCATAACAAGCACGAAAATTACATACTAGCACCTCACATGGGGTGTTTGGATACTCACATCTCTCGGTGTATATATGAAATATAACAAATAGGAAATGGAAGATAAACACTCATTAACCGGTCCTAGTACATAGATTACCATAGGCTTGAGAATAGATCAAACCTTCATCGCTTTGGAAGCACCTAGGAAAGACTATCAAAGAGGTCTTTAAAGGGTTGTAATGTTAGGCTTACGGTAGGAAACAAGGGTTTGGTGGGATAGGCTATTTAGTGGTGGTAAGTCAAAATCTCTATGTTAAATGCATACGAAGAATGGCGTTGCTAAGCCAAGACTCGACACCCTAAACTCTAGATAATCGAAATAAATAAACATAAATTTAAAGGATAGATGTAGGATGGTAGCCTGTATGTTTTTTTTTTTTCACACTCTTTTTTTTTTTCTCTTTTCTTTTTTTTTTTCGATTTTTTTTTTTAATACACTTTTACTCTACCATCCTCTACGGTAACATCAAAATAATAGGGATTTATAGGCACATCCCTACACTTGAGTTTTTATTACTCTAACACTAATTTGACCCGATTTGAAAAGATCAAAACACTTGGGGTACATTATTACGCAAACAAAGGAATTTGAATTTTAACGCCCTTCCGTCATTTCATAAACTTTAACTTTTCCCATGAATCCCAATCATCCCAAAAGCGTATACAAAGGATATGACTCGACTTAGCAACTTATGCAAGCAACTAGATAATTGAACTAAGGGTTTGGGGTGATAACAAACATTTGCACTAAAAGTGAGTGCATAAGGGGTAGGCTAAGGCGATTTGGGTATATATTTGGGGTGGGGTGTAAACAATGCTCTTCATTGATATTCGAAAACGAAACATCACGAGAACCGCGAAAAGGATAGGCTCGAGGGGTTAACTAGGGTATCGTGTACTAAAGATGAGTACAACGCAAAGGGTGTGGGGAATTACTCAACCGATGTGGAAGAAGTAATTATATTACAGTATCAAACAAGGGTTATCCTAATGCCTCTTATCATTTAGTTATTCCTAACTACACAAGTGTAGCCTCACTTGCGATCTCGGAATGCATCACAAAACAAGTTCTAGAATCTAATATACTACCGGTTCACACTCTAAGCATTGAAGATGAATGCTTTAATTCCTACTAATCTAAGGGCGATCCTCACATTTTGGTGGAATTTGGGTGGTAAAGGGTTTTGTGCTAGTCATGCAACTTCCTATCCATGAGACGCTTTTGTTAAGACTAATGGCCCACCCTATATGTCATAAAAATTTTAAATTTGGTGTCAAAATTACCCTAACCGACATTTTCTCATGGTTTATTACACAATCACAATTGGACAAAGCAAATAGTCAAGGATAAGCATAGTTTCAAAGTTCCGCTTTATTTTCCCTCCTACACATAAACCGAACATTGTCCCCAATGTTCCCGAAAGTATCAAAGTTATGATAAAAGAAGGTAATCAAAAGCGAAAGAAACTAATACTCCCCGATTAGCTCGGTAGGATCCGTGTAAAGTGGTGGTTAAACTTTTCAAGAAGAATTATTGCGTGAAAAGCTCCTTCCAATCTTATGTAACTTCTTCTTGACAAACTAAACCTGCTCACTTAAAGAAAACAAATGAAACCTTCGCGTAAAATCGGCGGTAATAATATATATAAAACTCGATTTAAACTAGGATATAATGCTTGTGGAATGGATGTTTACTGAATTTCTAAGAAAATTAAGACACAGAAAATTCCAAAATTTATAAGTAGCTCGTAAAACGAGAAAAAGTAATCGATGTTTTACTCCTTCACGACGCCGTCAGTTATCCCGACAAAAAGCGGTCTGCGATTTTCCGAAAAAATTCGGAAAATTGACATCTTTAGAATCTGAAATTTTTTGCAAAACATCCATTATGACTCGATACAAGCATTTGACTCGAACAAACAAACATAAATATCTTTTAGTTAATTGTTATTCTCATGTTTACGTTTCTTTTGAAAACGTGTGTAATCCTCCCTACACTTATCCTTTATGTAAAATACCTTTATATGCAATTAAGACGAGGTTAAAAACAAAATAAAGCATTTTACAAATTTAAACATGAGGATAAACAATTAATAAAAGATATATGACACTAACAAGCAAACAATTAAGCATGGGTTGCCTCCCACGAAGCGCTTTTCTTTATTTAAGAGTCTTGTAGCTAGACTCATAGTCGTGCATCTACGTTTCCTCACGCATCCTCAATGAGAATTCTATCATGTTGACAAAATCTTCATCGACTCTATACCTAGGCCCTAGAGTTAAGCAATCTTTATAATAATGCCTCCTTCTTTCCCACATGAATTTATAACCTTTTTCAACATCTTCCTTGCTTTTGTCCTCAAAAGCTTTGATGTTGTCTCGATCATAAATGGACAAGTGGCCATACTCAGTTGTTTTCCAAGGCATCCTATAGGTGATCTCATCGGTTCCTTCCTTGAACCTAACCGCTCCATCATGCTTGTTATGGCTCATTCTAGATGTTTCAACAAACGGTTTCCTAGCACTACTTGGGATAAGCTATAGTCAATGACGAACCCTACATCTTCTAGGACCATAAAATCAACTAGGTAGGTGAAATTTCCTATAAAGACATGCACGTCCTTGACTCTTCCCACAAAGTTGCAAACTCCTCCCGGATACTTAGGGTCTCTCCTAATATTGAGTCGCTCATTCATAATGTCATTGTAGATGCAGATGACATTACATTGATGGGGATTCCGTATCTATGTAAGCGTGGTCGACACTCCTATATCCGATCATACAAGGATTTTTAGGTTCGTGATTTCCCTCCTAATCTTTGGGCATATCCTAATGATAGGTGATCGTATTATCGATTATGTATTGATGGTACGCAATCTCTTCCTTAGTGGGGTAAAGATTGAAGTAAGCACTATTTTCCACATCCACGTTGTTGTTTATCATGCCATTTTCGAATTATCGCTAATCATAGAGCCAACTATAGCGGTGACGACTACTTTCTCAACGACTTCCCTAATTGTACTATCGAATATTTTACGCAAACACGAAGGTCGGTGTTTCTACTCACATAACGGCTTGATGGTTGTGTTGGTTATTGGGTTGGGTTTTGAGTGACATTGAATTTTTTGTGTTGGGTTATCAAGTGGTGGTTGGTTATCACCTTCCATGATGAAAAGTGATGAGGTTACGAACAAAGGTCACGAAGAAGGGGATAGACTAAGAGAAAGCTAAAAATGAGAAAAATTTACTTGATAGGAATCAAGCAAAGAACCTAAACGAGGTGGACTACTAACTAGCTATTCTATTCCCGACACGGCGCCTAAAACTTGATAACGCTACACGCGTCGTTCGGGGTCAAGGAAACTTCCTTTTCTTGAGCAAGTTTCATAACACCCTAGGCAAGTGAACCTAATCGTTGTAGTGTAGTAATTAGGGTAAGCCACGGGTATTGATATCGTTCTCTGGGGAATAGGAATGCTAGTAAGGAGTTACTACGCTAAGGTTAAGGTTGAAGAAGATTATTTTTATCTTTTATGTTTTATGAAATGGAAAGGTACGAATCTCGGGTATTGGATTTGGGGGTTGGTATTTCTACCGATTACTCTATTATTATCTAATTATCTAAACTAAGGTTGTGGGAGTCTATATCTAATTAATGTGTGCTCGTATGATAATTTAAAGATGTGTTTACTTAGTTTGTATTACTCCTTAATTATCTCCTATTGGTGGTTGAATTGTCACGTCCTTATTCTTAGTTGCGTTGTGTGTCTAAAGTTGTAGGGTGTGCGTTTCTCCTAACTCTTTGAACTTACCAAAGGGTCTCGATCTACAAACCCACTAGGATGATAAACTCCTACTCTAAGGCGCTCTTTGGATGGTTTAGCCTACAACTACTCGGTAATTATATTCTAAGGCGCTCTTTGGATGGTTTAGCCTACAACTATTTGGATTCTATATATAAGATTACATATCGTGGCGTCACCTTATGTTTTGTGACGCCGCCATGTCGCCGTCATTAGGGTTTCGTCTTGGCCACGTTAACCTTGCGACGGCGTCACCTTATGTCCGTGACGCCGTCCTCTTGACTTCCGACGTCGTCGGATTGCATCTAGGCCGTCCGAGTAGCGACAACCTACTCTTTACAACCGGACGTCGTCGCTTGAAAATACGAGTTTTGGGTTACGGACCGTCACAATAATTTTGGGACGGCCGCTATTAGCACCGACGCCGTCGCCTTCTATTTTCAAAGAATCGTGAGTGTCTCAATTTTGACTTTGGCCATTTTCTTCATATATTCGCGCCTTTTCGTCCAAATAAGTGCCATTCCAAAGATTTTGCCTTCAAGAGACCTAAAAAGTGAAAAGGAACGATATTAAGCAATAACGGATACAAAAGTGATCAAATAAGGACTTAAACGACCCTCAAATGGTACCTTTTAAAACCTTATCGGTCTCTAATGTACCTAACACCAGCAGACACGATATTGTCTTTTGCCGCTTATCTTTGCTCCGCTATATCGATCGCGACCGAAACCCACCTCTCGAGGCTAAAAGAATCCTCGATACATCAAGGAACCATTAACTTGGGGATCCGTATCCGAAGGATTACGGTTTTGAACTAATCGCCACACCGACCACGCAGGATGCTTAGATTCTCGGAAAAGTACTTGTGAGCACTACAATTTCTTGGTGATAAAGCGGTGTCTTGGCAATCAAAGAAGCAGGATTGTACATATTGTCATCAACCGAACCGAATATGTAGCCATGTCCGCGTGTTGTGCTCAAGTCATCGGATGAGAACACAACTCAAAGACTATGGTTACGATTTGATGTAATCTCGATGTCTTTGCGACAATCGGAGTGCCATTGCGATCTCGCAACCTCGATTCAAGATTCAAATCAAAGCACATCGATCTTCGCTATCATTTCATCAAGGACCACGTGGAACAGTGCAGTTGAATTATACTGTGGTGCAGAATACCAATTGGCGGATCTTCTCACCAAAGCCTTGCCTCCCGTTAGGTTTAATGAGTTGGTCTCACGGATTGGTATGAGGTGTTGACTCAAGAGGAATTGGATGACCTCTAAAGCAGTCTTAAAAACACATCAAACACCAAAATATCTTTTGTAAATACATTTTCAAAAACAAAATACAAAAATATAAAACCCGATAAAACAACAAAATATTCTTCTAATCTAATTTTCTTTCAACATGGCAAGTACATTTCTTCCATCAACACTATAATCTTTCAAAATTCAGATTTTTCCGATCATGTGTTGAGGGGAGAAAATTAATACCAAACTGTTTCAAAAACATTCGTGTACTTGCATGTTATTCTATACCGTTGTTTCTTTTATCAATGGTGGCAAACTTTTCTCGGTTAAATGACACTCCTCGGACTAAAACTTATAACCTTTAATTATTTTCTTAAGTCGAGGGGGTGTCGTCAAGTTTATTTCTTAAAATCTTTGTTTGATAACCAAAACGGAAGTTAAATGGCTTTGGATGAAAAAAGAAAAGGTGGAGGGACCAAAATCTGTCAAAGCTTTAAAGTTATTTTAAATAAAACACCCCACCTAACTCTTTCACTTCACATTTATTACTCTCATCTAACTAATCCTACGCACAAAATTCGTTCAAGAAATCTGTGTTTTTATCATCAAAGTGTAAGTGTTTTATGATCTTAACGTTAATACAAGCAAAGGTTTTGAATTTGATGCAAATCCAACGGCTAAAACGTTAGATGTGTGTGATTATGTGTTCTACGATAGCGTATGAACACACAATCATTGGTGTGTGTTTGTGGTTGAAAGGAATGTGTCAAACGTGTCTTTAACAACAATGATACTATTTTACCCTCAAAATCCACCCGTAAACACAAATTGATGGTTTTCAAAATTTGGGTTCTTAAGTCGATTTGGGTATTTTAAAATGTGAATGGTTTTGGTCAAATAGATTGTTGTGTGATGATTATATCATGTTGAATTAAAGTTATCCAGCCCTATAACAACCCGAAACACTAATTAAGTTCGAATTAGAAATTAGGGTTTAATGTTCTTGAGTTTGGGTATTTTGATTCACCACGAATATAATGTTAATACTTGGTTAACTCTCTCATGTAACATCTTAGAACTACTAGAAAACGTTTGGTGCAATTTCCATGGTTAGAATTGTTATGTGTAATTCTTGAACTATTAGGGTTTTGGTTTACGCATAAGACTTTCTACGCCAGAACTCAGAAATGTGTTTCATGCCATAATCGCTTCAAAACAACTATACATGTTAAGATTGCGATATGATGACTTTATTTCGAGGTTTGCTACGCATAAAACTCAGAATCAAGGTCCTTGTTACTCTACGATAGGATCACCTTACGCTTAGAAAGTTATGCGTAAGAGAAATTTTACGCCAGAATCATTACGCGAAGGTTTTACAATGGGTCTACGCGTATCCCGTGAAGGATATGCGTAACAATGACCTCCACGCATAAGGTCTACTCTCACGAGTAAGCCTTACGCGTAAGGTTTATATACGCCACGCCGTAAGCTCTACGCTTAAGGTCCCTTTTCCCACGCATAACATTTCTTACGCGTAGTAAGGATCCTACGATAAGCTGCGCCTCTGCGTATACCACTCCTGCTTACGCGTAACTTTATCATTTCTACGCCTAAGCACGGATTGACCTTAATTTTGAATTGTTACGTGTACAAACTCAAATAAACTAATCATATCGTCACGAAACCAATAATGTCACTAATAAACTTAAACGTTTGATATGTTGTGAACTATGAGTGATAACATAAACTTTAAAACTTAAAGTTAACTAAATCACGAAACATTTCACGACGTCATTGGACTATTGAACAAACAAGTGACTTAGGACTCGTAACAATCTTTAACACTATACATTCAATAATTAGACAATAAAACCTTCATTGACTAACATTATGTCTTTCGATATGTTGGTTCTTTTGGCTAATGTTATTTCGCATCACGACATGGTCGCTCAAATGAATGTGGATGCACCGAAGTTCTCACAATTGTCGACATCTTCCTAATGGCTATCCGAGAAAGATTGGAAAGAACAACCTTGGGTTGACTTTGAAACCCTCACATGCTCGTAATCTTCTGTTTGATTCGTGGATGTTCTAAAGAATCATCCTACCGTAACATGCTCTCTCACTGCTACGATGATCGTAGATCTACATGCAAAAATTCGGAATTCAATGCGAGGATCACAGTCAAAGTGCGATGTGATGACGCTCAATCACAAACAAGTCACCATCACTCATGCGAGACTTACGGCTGTTCTTCTCATTCCGAAATCGAGCCAACCGACTTCTTTGCCACACCCCTCGAGGAGACAGTTCTTCAATTCTGATTGATATTGGCTATGATGAAGCTTGAGAATTATCACTAAGCACTCATGTGGAGCTTAAGAACATTCCTCAACCGTGGAGAACCTCTACATCATCATCACCAAATCGGTTTCTGGTCGGTCGTGAATCCTAAGCTCATGGAACTACAAATTTTCCGGTCATTAATCAATAAAAAGGACATTGAAATTGAAGCATCGTTATGGGAAGACATGATGTCATTTCACAAGAAACTTGGCTCAAAGATTCCTATGTCGGATACACAAAATTGTTGATCCAGAGAGCACTTGGACTTCATCCCGATATTCCACAAAGGCTCAATGACCCGACAATCACGATATGTTGACCGAACCTACCCTATCGATCGGAATCAAGGAATCAACAAAGAAACAGTCTTTGTATTACCGATCACCTTCGTCTAATGAAATCAAAAGCTCGAGACATACAAAAGGTATCTAGTAGCAAGAAGAGAAGGCAAAGTTGGTCATCTCGATGAAAAGTCTTCGGAACACCTATAAGGAGAACCGTAAGAGGAAGCGGTGAAGTCTTGCAAGTCTTGAAAGTCAAAGGAAGTTTCCCAAGAGGAATCCTCCTCGTAAAAGGACTGTTCCTTCTAAGGAAGCTGCTCCCATTCCGCACCTAAACTCGAACCGCATAGAAAGCTAATTGACGAGGACTCGGAAGGTACCGCATCGTAAGAAGAGACTTTCTACTCAAGCTGCAAGATGAAACCACAACGGTATCTAAACCTCCCGGTCCTCCAGTGAACATGGAAAGGAAGACTCTGTACTTGTGCCTTATGAAGAAAGCTCGGATGAAGATGAAGAGCAACTGGATACTTCATACGGGAAGAAGTTTAAATTGTTAGACACCTTCAAAAAGTCAAGAATTAGCAAAGACCAAATGGGTGGCCGGGAGGATCAAGTGGTGTTGCCCACTCTAAACCAACTCGATGCGGTTAATCAACCCGATAAGGGAGCTGGTGCCACCACTCTTGTGCAACAACAAACGCTTGTGGAGGAGTCATCGATTATAACATTGAGGAACCGAAAAGGATAAGGCGAGAAAGAAAAGGCGATGAAGAAGCAAAGGCTCGAGACGGAAGAAAAGGCTAAATCGGACAAGATAACGAAGAGAATTATGATGATTATCTTCTCAACAAATCCAACTCGTTCCAAGGAGGATACTACGCACCTCCAAAGGACCCCGAGCCTCCTCATGTCTCCTCATCATCGATTCATCATCTCACTCTTCACCACCACCATCTAAAAGATCAACCAAATCAACATCCAAATCGGTGAAGAAGCCAACTCGATCTTGGATTTCTCATGCTCATAAAAGAATTGGGAATCTTTGTCAAACAAGTCGAAAGAAAGACATGCTCTACAAGAAGATGAATTTCTACCGATCGATCATGATATATTCATGATGATATCGACAAGATGCAAGTTGAAAAGAAGTATGTCTAGAAGCTCATGAAAGATGATCTTCAAGGAAAATGGACGAAATGATCAAAGGATACACTCACCGGTTCCTTATGGAGGTCGTTCTAAGCCGACAAAGGAGATGTATACCGGACAATCGTATCCAAATCTCTTGCATCTAGCCAAACAAGCCATGAAATTAACTCCGATGAATTTAAGCATCAATCCAGTTGAATCCACAATTTTCTCGGATGATGAATTGGTGAACAGGTTAGTAGCGCAAATGTCGAAACGCTTCGCAACGCTTGCCTCACACGAAGCTAAACTGTTTGAAGCTCTCTGGAATACCAACTCAGTCCTCATTCCGAGAAGAAGTCATGAGGCCCAAACGCTCAAGAGATGATGAAGACAAAGATCATGATAAGGATAAAGAGCCCAAACGCACAAAGAAGTCGATTAATCATCCTCTATTCAAGACTCGATGCAACCTCCACCACTACGGACTCACGCTCAACAAAGATCTCCTCCTCGCTCTTCTACGGATAAACCTCGAGATTCTTCGAATTACCACCGAGACTCGTAAAACCGGTGATCACTTTGAGTATACGGGTGGTGACGATGAGGAAGTCCGTGAGCCCCTACAACAACCCACCTCTCCCAAACAAGTTCAAAACCGTAATCCTCATCTAGGCCTAAACAAAAGAAGAAGAAGGCGCCCATGGTTGACGCCGTATGATGGTCGGATGACGATAAAAGCAGAGGAATTTGAATGGTTCTCTACTCTTGTTAATTCCACCTACCCGGTGAAGGTCAAGATCCGTAGACGGTAATACATTGAGTATGCTAAGATTACGCAAGAAAAGTTCCATGTGAAGAAGATGACAAAATCCGAGTTGAGGCGAATCGAGAATGAAGCTTTTCAACCGTGGAAAGATAGCTCGAAAGTGCCATCGAGGTCGAATATCACCTTGAAAACATTGCTCGAGCTATGTCTAACAACATGGATTGGCTCAACCCGAAGCAAACATCGACTTCACCAAACGGGATGACCCTCCATACTACACCGATCGGTCAAAACCTCTACCAACAATTGGCCAACCAGATGAACCTAGGATTCCATTCGGATATTTCTTCAACAAAGACTTGGAATTTCTTCTACACGGTGGCGATGGCTCAAGGAAATCGTTACATCTTTGACACTTCCATTCCCGCAAAGAATATACTCAAACCGCATAGCTATCGAGGAAAGAGCTAATCACTTGTTTTCCAACAAAGTGGAAGCATACGACCGAGATGCAATGTACGGATTCATCATTGGCGGGAACGCGAAGAATCTACTACTGACCGCCAGTTCGAAGTCTCAACATGCGGTGTTCAAGACTAAGGATATCGCTGCCATCAAACACGTTGATATTTTGACCAAATGGGACTACACTTTTCTCAAGAAGATTGTGGTCAAAAGGCAAGATGAACGGGATTATGCATTCTCTGAAGTCGACTTTGAGAATTTGTCTATCAACGACATTGAAGACATGTACCTTGCCAAAGTGCAGTGGTCGCATGAGGCAATTTTCAATCAAGTACAACGTGAATTCATCAAGTCATCGCCATCTTCATCGACGCATAGTCATCAAAGAACGTAGAAGATCTCCAACTTGCGGTTGAATCATATCGAGACTCGTGTTAACTTCACTCCACCTCGACTGATCTTCCCGACATCAACCGGCTCTCGCAATTTACACTCATCAAGAAACCATTCGGCGCCGTTTACCGCAGTGAACTTCAAAGAAATTGCTTGATGGCGTGCGAGATCTTCACAAGTTTGGAGATCACACTTTGAAGATGGTTAGGGATGGATTGGCTTATCAATTGAAGGATATACACCAAAACATCGGGTCTCCTAAGCGATGGAATTCTCGTGATTGAAGGGATGTGAAGAGGATCATCACGATGATTGATGAACAGTTGTATAGAAAGTATCGATTCGTAAGATTGGAAAGCTATGTTGGTGGTCGACCCAGATTAACATCACCGGCTTTCAACGCCCGATTCACACTCCCGGCAACATGTCCGGACTACATGGTACCCTTAAACCGCTTCTTTCATTATCACTTTGGATGTTTGATTATATATGTGGATGGCTTGTGCACACATAACGATGTACAACCCGTAATTGTCAAGAAAGGACCCGTGGTACGCTTGATGCCACAATCCTTATAAAAGGAGCGAAAGCTTCTTACTTTTGAGTAAAACCTATCAAACCTTTCATTTTTCAAGTTTTTGCTCAAAAGGACAAGTACTTCCCGTATGATTTTCAAAACCTCAACCGTTTATATCACTTGTTGAGGGGAGTATTTGAATTAAAACTTTTTTCACAAATTGATCATAGTGGTCATCTTCCCGCAACACTCGAAATGGTCATATTTATTCTCAATTTTTCAAAAATAACATTTTATATGCCATTTTTGAGGGGGAGAAAATCATGTGATAAGAAATATAGTGTGTAAATGCAAATGAATCTTTGTGTAATAGACTTAACCAACGAATTGACGGTACTAAACTGTTAGTAACTCGAAAAGACTCGTTCGGGACGGGTAATAATTTCAAGCTAGTTCTCTAGTAATGTAAACGTGTCTCGCAAAGGACTTGTCCGAGTAGAAAGTACCATTCGAGAATCTCTTGGTAGACATGAACTCGGACGGGTATGACAACCTTTCGAGGCTTGTCTACACCTTCAAGGTAGTTATTAGAGCTAGTTGTCACCTAAAAGTCGACAATGTAACTCTTTAACTATGCAACGTAACCGTGTCTCATGGGGAGTCTCTATCTTGAGTTGATCAATTTAAAGTGCGCTCTTCCCACACAGGTGATTTCCGTCAAAACTCTAAAGCACATGTGGAGGGGTATTACGCTAAAAGATAAAACTCTCACGATGGTTCAAACATGTTTTCATTTACAAACCCTTTGAGAGATTTTCTTGAAAATTGGTTTTATGGCAACATAGGTTAGTCATGAAGTGATAAGGTGACTAAGGTTAGGAATAACTGTTCTATGATCCGCCAGAGCCGGACGGATCTACCCAAAGACATCACAAATAGTTAGTACTTAGAAGTCCTTAGGTACGATTATAAAAGGAGAAAATGAGAATCGGAGAAAGAAGGAGTTGAAGAATTAAAAGAAATGTAAAGAAAAGGGTGAAAAGAAATAGCCCTCCAAATTATTCAACTTAGAGCGACACGGGTTCAATTCATAAGCTACTTGGTTGTCACTTAGTGATGCCGTGTATTGAAGATTAAAAGTCGTCATGGACCCAGTGACGCATGCACTAAACCTTCTTAGCCACTCAAGTTTCTCTCTGAAGCTTGTTTCATTCTCACAGGAACCCCACGTAAACTATTGGCTTTCTCTTAAAGATCGTTGGTATTGAAGAAGGAGACCTCTCCCTAGTCTCCGCTCAGAAAACCAAACGCACTATTGAGTCTAGAGCCACGAGATTCATCAAAAGATCTCTTAGGTACACTTGACATTTCATCACTTGATGTTCAACAATAAGAACATCGGTGGTACGTTATCGAGTCCTTCACGGATCTTAGCAATCTGTCGAGAACATTTATGAGAGGTCACAACCGTGATCCTCGGTGATTGAATGGAAACTCCCGCCGTGGTCAACATCAAAGCGTACCGACAAGAAGTCACCGGTAACTCCCGTGGATTACGCTTAGTGTGTCTCAAACGGTCTCTGATCGTGAGGTGATGCTTGGTGTACCTCAACGACTCATCGAACTTTAGATGTACCGGTACATCGCGTTATCTCACTTGTGGGACTCCGGTTCAGAACGGCCTTTGTGAGAATTAGAGTTGTGTTTTCACACTATGTTGTTAACACTCTCAAGTTCGAACTGTAAGTGCGGAACCGCTTATTACTAACCGCTTTAAATGTTTTCTTCTTATGGAAGCTCGAGCGGGATGATCGTGCGATTCTTCTCATGCTCACGCCAACATCATCACTAATGGAAGTTCTATCCAAAAGCAACACAACAATCGTAATGATTCTTCGTCAAATCAAAGAATCTACAAAGTTAAAGACTTAAAGAACTTCATCAATACTAAATTCCAACGTCAAAGAGCGTGTGAGCATGTTGAAGAATGACGTGAGACACCAGTAGCGGCGAAGGCACTGAAGCAGACTTGATGCGAATAACAACATACTATCACTTTCATCACAAAGAACAATGATCTAAGAACAAAGTTAAAGATGACGCCAAAGCATAACTGTTCAAATAAAACTATCTCTACACCGGGAGATTGTTCGAATCAAGGCATTCCTTCTCACAAGAAAGAAGAATGTCGAAGGCGTCAAAGCTACTATTACATCAACGCCTTCACTGCTTTTTTCATCGCCAACACTTGAGGGGAGATTGTTGGAATCACTCCCAAACCTTAATTCAAGTGTTTGTTACTCATATGTAATAGGTAGCTTATTATGGCCTTTATGTTTCTTTTAGGTCAAGCTTATGTAGAAGGCCCATAAGCTTAGGCCCATGTCCAATAAGGAAAAGGAAGGAGTGGGAGTGTTGCCCTAGCTCCTTGCCTATAAATACTATGTAATAACCTCACTGAGGGTTGGTTGTTCAATTTATTCCTTTCACTCCTCTACGCATAACCGGTATTAGCTTAACGTGTGTGTGTGTTTGGATTACTTGTTCAATCGCCTTTATCTCTTTCTAGTAAGCTTGTGTTGTAAATCTAGTGACCTAACAAGTTTCAAGCTCCACTTTCAACTATCAAATCCTTGGACAACACTCAGCTTAGTTACTTCACTTTAAAAGCCGAGCAGAGCATCTCTCCTCATGTACAACACAAGGGCACAGGGGACAAATGATTATGCCAATTACAGACTCTTAAACCCACAAAAAAGCATATGAGGTGAACCGCCTACCCCCATAACCCCATTGTAAACTACTAAATTTGGCCATAGGATTACATGACACCCCGTCAAGTAGGAGTTCTTAGCATATCGTGGCGTAACACATTATCGAGCAGGATATACATGCCTTCCAACCTTTTGAATAATAAAACTATCAATACATTAAATATTGAACTAGTATACTTCCCTTAAATACGATAATTTGTGGGTGAAGGAGACAATACCCCAGGAAAACTTCATTAGAAGATTATACTCTTAACCATACAAACTTACCAGGTTAATACATGTTCAACCTGTTAAACCCGAATCATTAATGGCTAATTTAGACTATTTTATCCTTTTGACCGATAGTTAACTTCTACTCAACCCAGATTCACCCACATTCATTTACAGAGGATGAAGTTTTCCGCCTTCAAACTGAGCTAAAGATGATAGGTCAAATGCAAGTATAAGAGATGCTGGTTTTATGAAGTGCCTTGGTTAGTGATAAGAGTGGTAATCAGGGGCATATGTCTTTCATCATACTAAAACCAGTCGACAAAATATGGCAGTCACCGAGCTCGCCATGCACTTAACATACAACAAAGTTGCAATCTGATGACATTCTACCTCCTAACAGCTATAAACTTAATATCCTATTAGAAGAAAATTTGTAGTAAATATTTGTAGTAAAGATTTGTGCCAAAATGGATATTTGTTACGAACATGTGACCAGAATGCTGGCTGAGAGAGTAAAAAGTGCGTACAATAGGATCAGGAGCATCATCTTGCTTGCACATAACCCAAGGGACACCGATGTTTAAACCAACAACCATTTCAGCAGCCCATGTCAAGTAAGAATGACCAGCTGCACCAAATGCGTGGCTTTCTGCCCCATATTCATTTTCAATCTGCACCATTGTATATAAGATGGAACATAATCTGTATATAAGAGACTCTCCTCCGAATGAGGCTTCCTCTCAACAGGACCTTATAGTGGATTGATGTCAATTATAGTAAAAGATGGAACATAATTTGTATATAAGCCATAGACATAATCACGAAGACGCTGATACTCCTTATCAGTCAAAGTCTGCGTAGGTGCAACAGTAATCGAGTCACCAGTATGTACACCCATAGGATCAATATTCTCAATAGAACATATAATAACAACATTATCCGCCAAATCTCTCATAACCTCAAGCTCATACTCTTTCCACCCTAACAACGACTTCTTAACTAAAACCTGCGAAGTCACACTAGCCGCAAGCCCCGACTTACAAATAGTCTCAAACTCCTCTTTATTATAAAAAGACAACCTAAGTGATTGTATGTAAAATGATTTGAGTGCTATGTGTATAGATAGTATTCAAGTTATTTCACCGACCGCTTCTATAAAATGAAGACTTAAACAAAATCACCAATCTAAAGTACATAATACGCATAATACACAAACAAAAATTACTAAAATACACAAAACTATGTCATGCATTTCGTCAAACAGTTGATCGACACATCCAATCCACAACATTTTTAGCGAAAACCACACACAACTAGCAAATTAACTTCCATAATCATCTCAAATCGATACAACTAGCAAGACATACAAGTATAACCTAACGGCGCTCAAATTACGTCGAAAATATAATTAACAGAATCACAATTAAACCTGATCAAGTTAACATAATGTAAGTAATTAAACCTGATCAAGTTAACTAACCTAATGCATATACATATAATTAATCGCAATGTAAGTAATTGAACTAACCTAATGATAATAACAGAATCAGTTAGTACAAAATAGATAGATAAATACCTCAAATCGATAGCGGTGGTATGAGAAGATGTCGGTGAGCGACGGCGGGCGTGGTGAGAGACGATGGTGAGCGCGTTGTTTGATGGTAGCGTTTGTGCGTAGTGAGAAGATGGTGGATCTGGGAGTGTTAAGTGATAAATACCAAATGTTTTTTTTATTTAAGTGGAAATTTAAACACAAATGTTTTTACTTATTAACTTATTTAAATGTAAATATAACAAAATCTTAAATTGTCAGTGTATTTATATCATATTGGAAAAGATATATAACTTTATAATATTGATGCATTTTCGTTTTTTAGTTAGCTTTTAAATTAAACAAGTTTAAATGTAATTTTTTTGATTTGATTTTTGTAATATTTCATATTGGAAAAGATACATGATCTTGGTATATAATACTGATGTATTCATTTTAGTTATTCACCTTGTGAATATCTAAAAAAATCTCGATTTTACTAACCTGTAAAATTCATAATTTAATGACCACTGTTTTTCGTCACATTATTTTATAAATGAGTGATCATCAATCTTGGTCTTTAATTTGAAAACCTAGTGACCACTAATATTTGGTCTTTAAAATTTAGGGGTTAGGGTTAAAGTTTAGAGGTTAGGGTTTATGTGACCACTATTTTTCGTCTCAATACTTTATAAATCAGTGACCACCAACCTTGGTCACTAATTAGAAAACCTAGTGACCACTAATATTTGGTCTTTAAAATTTCGGGGTTAGGGTTTTAGTTTAGGGGTTAGGATTTATGTGACAACTGATTCTCGTCTTAATATTTTATAAATCAGTGACCACAAACCTTGGTCTCCAACTTAGAAACCCAGTGACCACTACTTTTTGTCTTTAAACTTAAAATACCTTTTTCGACAGTGACCACCACTTTTGGTAACTTACTATTTCACTGAAAAATGTTAGATTTACGGTTTTAGGGACTATGTGACCCTTATTTGGCGTCACTAATACTTATCATTGTGACAACTTAGTGACAACATTTTGTAACGGTCACTAATTCTGTGGCAATGACGAAAATGCAATGACGACAATTATATTGGTAACTAAACTACGATTATAGAGACCAAAGCATGAGTGGTCACAAAATAATTGGTCACTAAAGGCACTTTTCTTATAGTGCATGCGGCTTGACTACGTGACTTATACCAAGTTCATTGCCAATCATGTCGCTTCAATTGATGTTTCGATATATCTTGACCCATTCCATCTTTAGCTGCATTTATTATAAATTAACAGCCACTGCAAATTAACAGATCAAACACGATATTAAGCAAAGGGTTGTTCGTTGTGGCAACGGGTAGCAATGACGTTACGAATACATACTTCAACAATCCGTTAAGGAAATATCATTTTGATTTTGACTCTTACGCTCGTCTTATGGTTAATTCTGCTTCGTCCTTCTTATAGGTAACTCTTCAGATTTATTGTTTGATAATACGACATGATACCCTTTTCCGAAAAACATAAGAAAATGTGACATGATACTACAGATTAATCAAATCTAATTTTAATGAAAGAGTGTATACAAATTATACTAATAAGTTAGGTATGTTACTTAGAATTTAGCAAGTTAGTCATGACTTAAGAAGCTTCTTAAAGCTTAACATAAATTGTTAAGTTTTCAATCCCAGGTTACTTTTTTTACCCATTGATTGATAGAGGTTCACAAACGGTTAAGATTTTTCAAATTTGCAATTTCGTTACACTTATCAATCAAATTAATGCAAAATTGCTCGTACCAGCACTTTTCATATTTTACAAACTACTCGTGCTAACAACTGAAGAGATTCAAATTATGAGGTTTCAATCCACAAATCAATTAACCATATCACATTCCAATATTTGTACCAACAACTTGAAAATTTAAAGTAATACAATTGTACCTCACCTATTAATTCATGATATCAAAAGCAACATTGATCCATACAAATGAACCCTCTTGGACAAATAACTTAATAAGCCCAAACACCTTTTAGAGGATCGGTGTTCACAAGTGTTTACTGAAGTGCCTATCTACTTATTAATAAGCAGATAGTAAATTAGAAACCAGTTGTAATCATAAGCTTACCAAATCACCCAATTCGTCCACAAAGTATCCTATAAGTTTCAATACTCAGAATCATATAAATTTCAATAAGCAGTCGTAAAAAACTCCTATAAGCCCAATAAGCATTACAGAAAGTCCTCTTTATTATATGTCTCAAGCAGTCAGAATAGGTTACTTTCCAACTTTTAGTTATTCCCAAATACAACATTATGTATTTGCTTGTTTTTTATACCGGTGATTAATTAAAGAGCTAAGATGGAGCTTTGTTAATAGGAATATCCTAACCCATATGTTAATAGAAACATAACTTGGATCAGTGGTTGGAGCATGAATTGATAAAAAGAATAAGAATTTGGAGATATCTACCTTCGTTTAGGCTATTTGTGTGGTTTATCTCTGGTATCACGATACCTAAACAGCCGCGTGGTTTTTAACAATGGTTATGATATGAAAAACCGAATCTGATGATTAACATTTTCTGAGGTTAAAATTTGTGAGAATGAGATCTATGGATTTGAATAAGATGTAGGATTTTTATCATTGATTATGAGGAGAATAAGACCTATGGATTTGAGTTATAGTGTAGATGATGACTGGAGTAAGACTCCGTGTTTCTTAAAATATTTCGTTATTCGCCTTCACTTATAAAAAATAGCACTGAGATCCATGCGTATTTTCAGGTTTTTGGTACATAAGAGTACAAAAACGTTTTTGTAACTTTTTTAGGCAAATTAGGAAATAATTATGTTTAATTATTTTTTTAAATTAAGGAAAAAAATTCAAATTAAAAAAATATTACTAAATAAGGTATGAATTGATTTTTTTGAAATGAAAAATTCCCACTAGGGGTTTTGTTTTATTATATAAAAGATTTGCATAGATATTTAAACATTGTTCAAAGCTATTTGTTTGGGGTACAAATAGTTATCGCTAAAGATAACAATATTATTTATTTTTGTAATTCTAATAAACTTACATAACATTATTGATTTACCGGACAAAAGGCTATACAATATATATTAACTTTTAAAAGACGATTCATATATGCTAATCCTTTAAATGGTGCAAGACCAACATTTTTCAAAATAACATTATACAAATGACAACATACATGTGTCAAAACAAAATAAGCAGCAAAAAACTACAATTATTTGGTCTATCATTTTTCCAAATATGTCACGGGTTCCACAAATACTTCATAATTTCTCATATAATTTTGTTAAATTTGAAACCTGGTTCGACCCGGGTGGTTCAACCTTTTGAACCTTTCCGCTAAAAAAACAATTCGATTTAAACCGATTCAACCCGACAGGTTGGGTCGAAAACAAGTCAAATTAAATCAGGTCAACCCGCCGGGTTTGAAGCGTCCCGGGTCAACCTGGTTTTCGATGTGTATTAATAGTTTCCTTTTGAAATATATGTCTTCAACATTTCAACTTTTTAATTTTTACTTTTTGGTTTTTCCTTTATATATAGTATATAGCAGGGTACTTGCGCGCTTTGGCGGCGGGTACCCTGTGACGATTAACCGCATAAATAAATCTCGATGAGACCTGATTCACCAGTTTGTATTGGTTTCAATGGGTCCTCTCTGGTTCGTTTTCGGATGGCTTTAATTGGTTAGCCGAACCGGTGGCGACACCGGTTCCCGGTTGAACATTATCGTCCGGTCCGGTTTTCAAAACTATATGTAACATCAACTTGTTAGCTTGTATGAAGTTTTGTTTGTTTTATTAATTTGTATAATGTGTACAATAACATGTACTTTTCATTTTTGGGTGTTTTAAAAATATCATTAATTAGTGTGTTTAATTATTTTATATTTTGGATTATGTTGTAGCTTCTTTAAATTGTACGTTATGAAAATTTTTATTGTACTCTTTAGTAAGGGGTGTTTTAATTGGTTGTTTTTAATTTGGTACATGTGCTTTTAATTGGTTGTACAATGTGAATAAATTATTGTACTTTTAAGTAATGGGTGTTTTAATAAGAGTATTAATTACACTATGTATTTCTCCCTCATTTAACCAATTTCAAAAATTTAACTTTTCAACTTTTCACCTTTGACCGTTTTTCTATTATATGTAGTATAGATCATTAGTCCATTGTATTTTAAATAGTTTTGTATGGGCATCAATAATCATATCAAACAAAGATACTGCCACACTTAACCACCTATTTTCATGTCTCCTGTCACTGCATAATAAGTGAAAAACACTGCATTTCTTTCCACGTTCGTTTAATCAAATAAACAATAAATAATACTAGATGACTAGTTTGTTCTTCTTTTAATATATTACTACTTTATAACCCCGTAAAATCTTCTATGCTCATGGAGTTACAACACCCGTGCATGTGTGTGTTGTCACATTATCCATGTACGGGACAATTAAATAAGATTTTTTTATAAATTTATGTAAATTTTTATATACTTATATAGTTAAACTCTCCGTGCACGTGCAAATTTTTACATAAAATTTTCATTATATATTAACAACGATTAATATTTAGTATATATTTTGTTGGACGAAGTATTTGACTGTGTCTAATTGACATTATGTTGAGGTTGATTTTGTTTAAATTTAATTATTGATATCATGTATCTTTAAAGGCCGTAATGACCTTTGAAAAAAAAAATGGATATCCTTATCTAAACTTTAAAGAGAAATAACATGTGTCGTTCTTATATGTATAATCCCGTGTATTTATTTTTATCTCGTAGTAACCCGTGGAGTTTTGCTTTCATTTGATATTTATATTCATGTTGATAATAATTTTAGGTGTCTTTAATTTTCAAATGTATGTATCTGCGGGTTAAATTTATAAAGAGGAATAAGTGAATAACATGAGTCATAATTGAACGTTATTAGTAAGAAATATAATTTTGTAGATCTCCTTACTTAATCTCATAAAGATGACTAACATGATTTGTGTGTAGTATATTTTTTACATATCACACTAGTTATAATACCCCGTGCACGCACGGGGTTTTTTTCTAAAATTTTTAATTATGCATAATCATCGATTAGAAAACAAAAAACTTGACGTGTCTTAAATGTGTTGACTTAGTTAATTAAAAACAGAAAATCCTATGTATATATATGTGGATGAAATACTTTCAAAGACTAATACATTCAAAGACAACAAAAATTAGAATTGAACTATCATTTGAACCATTGTATTTTAGGTTTTTGCTTACAATATTTTTTAGGTTGTTGTTACAATAGACTCGTCCTATTGGTTGTGTTGGCGAAAAATACGAAACTTGTCTTTGATTATATCTTAGTATCAATAGATTTTGTGGAAATTTAGTTTGTATCACAACTACTAATTAGTGATCAAATAGATGAAATACTTGCTGACAAGGAAAGAATAAGAAAAAAATTATTCGCAGTTAAAAGTTACTAATATATTAATGATGGTAACAATGCGGTGCAAAAACCTATCAATTTGGAACTTGATTATCTATACAAACGAGTGTGAAAACCCGCGCGATGCAGCGGGATTGCTTTTGTAGACGTGAATTTGGAACTGATGAATGACCGGAAAATTTGTTTGTCTATTTATTTGGTTAGTCCTTGAAGGACCTACGTTGCAAATACAATTCAAACCTTAGGGGCTATTTTTCGTGGCTACAAAGGACTTACTTTGCAAGGACACTTAAACCTTATGGACTGTTTTTGCCAAATTGCTATAGATAGCAATTAATGCTACAAACTTTATTTGGTTAGTCCTTGAAGGACCTACTTTGCAAATACAATTCATACCTTAGGGACTATTTTCGTGGCTACAAAGGACTTACTTTGTAACGACACTTAAACCTTAGGGACTATTTGTGCCAAATTGCTATAGATAGTAATTAATTCTACAGGACTTACTTTGCAACGACATTTAAACCTTAGGGACTATTTTTGCCAAATTGCTATAGATAGCAATTAATGCTACATGACTTACTTTGCGACGACACTTAAACCTTAGGGACTATTTTTGCCAAATTGCTAAAGATAGCAATTAATGTTGCAAGTTACTGTTGCTCGCTCTATAGTATATACGAGTGTGGAAACCCGCGCGATGCAGCGGGATTGCTTTTGTAGACGTGAATTTGGAACTGATGAATAACCGGAAAATTTGTTTGTCTATTTATTTGGTTAGTCCTTGAAGGACCTACTTTGCAAAGACAATTCAAACCCTAGGGACTATTTTCGTGGCTACAAAGGACTTACTTTGCAAGGACACTTAAACCTTAGGGACTATTTTTGCTAAATTGCTATAGATAGCAATTAATGCTACAAACATGTTCTTTATTTATTTGGTTAGTCCTTGAAGGACCTACTTTGCAAAGACAATTCAAACCTTAGGGACTATTTTCGTGGCTACAAAGGACTTACTTTGCAAGGACACTTAAAACTTAGGGACTATTTTTGCCAAATTGCTATAGATAGTAATTAATGTTAGGGACTATTTTTGCCAAATTGCTATAGATAGCAATTAATGCTACAAACATGTGCTTGCCCTTTAGTATATACGAGTGTGGAAACCCGCGCGATGCAGCGGGATTGCTTTTGTAGACGTGAATTTGGATAGGGACTATTTTTGCCAAATTGCTATAGATAGCAATTAATGCTAAAGGACTTACTTTGCAACGTCACCTAAACCTTAGAAATTGTTTTGCCAACTCACGAAAGTTAAATTAATGTTACAGACTTACTTTGCAACGACACCTAAACCTCAGGGACTGTTTTTGCCAAGTTTTGAAACTTTGCATTTAATGTTTGCTAGTGTGAACACATGTCTTGCTCTATAGTTAATATACGAGTGTGGAAACCCGCGAGATGCAGCGGGATTGGATTCAAAGGACTTACTTTGTAGCGACACTTAAACCTTTGGGACTAATTTTGCCAGGTTGCTATAGTTAGCAATTAATTCTACAGGACTTACCTTGCAACATCGCTTATACCTTAGGGACTATTTTTGCCGATTGCTATAGATAGTAATTAATGATGCAGACTTATTTTGCGTACCACTGAACCTCGTGGACCTGCTTTTGCCAACTTGTGAAACTTAGCATTTAATCTGGGACTTACCTTGCAACGTCGCTTACACCTTAGGGACTATTTTTGCCAGATTGCTATAGATAGCAATTAATGATGCAGGACGTATTTTGCAGCGCCACTTGAACCTCAGGGACTGTTTTTGCCAACTTGTGAAACTTAGAATTTAATGTTTGGCAAATCAGAAGTCGACACATGGCTTGTGAAGAGCTAATGTCTTGCTCTATAGTTATATTAGATAATATTTGCCAAATTGCTATAGATAGCAATTAATGCTAAAGGACTTACTTTGCAACGTCACCTAAACCTTAGGGGCTGTTTTTGCCAACTTGCGAAAGTTAAATTAATGTTACAGGACTTACTTTGCAACGACACCTAAACCTTAAAGACTGTTTTTGCCAAGTTTTGAAACTTTGCATTTAATGTTTGTTAGTGTGAACACATGTCTTGCTCTATAGTTAATATATATAATAGATAATAGTAATAAATAAATAAATAAGGTACATGTCGCTTTTTTAGTGTGGTATAAGAGTAGTTGGTTTTCTTTTATATTGGTTTTCTTTTATAACAATATATACTAATAAAAAATCTAAGAGAAGTGCATATACAAAATGGTTCATAATGAACTCACATAATGGCATAAAGATTGCAAAAAGGTGCAAACTTTTTAATGGAATGCAAATAATTTATAACTTATCAGATAAGAAAAAAATGGAGGGTTGGAAATATCAACTTTTGAGATCAACGTAACGATGCATTCGTAAGAAGGAAAAACAGGTCAGACAAGCATATGGATCTTGCATAAAAAACCATATGGCTCCGGCTTTCGTATATGTCATGTCTTTGGTAACTTGCATGGGCTGGTCAGAAAGTACGGGTTTGTGTGATGCATACAATGCTTTCACAACAATGCTAAGGAAACTGGTTTCGTTAAGTATTATTAATTAATCAATATGGGACCTTTTAGAGATTTGTCCAGGTGACTCATGACTCAAGAATATTAGTAATGTTTGGATAGCAGTGACTTTGGTAAGTAAATAAATGTAACATTTACATTATAGTGTTAATATTGACACATGTTCTCCATAGTAAGTAGGAACAAACTAACATATCAATATTACCATGATAGAATTGTATTGACCACAAGCCTGCGATATCTAGTGTGTTTGGCAAAAGTAGTTGTGGTAGTAAGAGTGAGCAGAGGAATGAGTGTGAGCGATGGTTGTGCAAATTTCACCGCTCACTCGCTCATATACTTCTTAAAGAAGCATTGGGAAATTGAGCATTCCTAAAAATAGGAAAGCTCACCGCTCATCTGCCAAACGACTAGTAAAAATCAAAATGCTCATTGCTCACCGCTCATCGCTCCAAAAAGCTTCACACCGCTCCGTGCCAAACATACCCATCATCTTCCTTATCATCTCATTTTCTTCTTGTGGTTTTTCACAAATAATTTTATTTGTAAAGCTGCAGGCCTTCACGAAGTTCCCTTTCTCGAGTTTCCTTTTGTTCTTTCTTCCTCAAGTAATTTTGCATCTAAATCATAAACATTGATCAACCACAAACAATGTCAATAAAAGAGACAAACTTGACCCGTCTACTTAAGAATGGGTCGATTTGAGTTATGTTCTTTTGCATGATTAAAACGAAATACTATGTAGGAAATAGCTTAAATGGGATAGACTAAAGAGTTTTTTAGTGTTTCAAGTCAATCTGACCCAACAACTACCAACAAATTACTCGTTTTGACCTGCTCCTAATCCACCAAACTTAAGCGTAAAAAATACATGCTACGCTAAAACTATGAAGGTAGAAACATACTTGGATTTCTTTAAGTTTTCCGCTAACTATTCCGAATATCTTTCAAAGATGATGATCTCCTTTTCGTAATCTCACCCGCATCTTCCGCCCTTCCCGCCAACCAACCAAACATACAATCGATTCTTAACCCATGACTACAACCATTTTATGCTTTACTTTTATCAAGTGATGAGGTAGTCGATAAGTTTAAGCATATTATTATAGATAGAGTAAAGACCGGAATAATGAACTAACCATATATCTTTTCCATTCTCATGAACATATGCTTGATTCTTTACCGAATGATGCACATAGTTCCATATTCATTGCATGCCACATCTATGTTCCTGCTGCTGCGGCATTTTTAGCATTTGATTACAACATTTTGAACGATCACAATTTCACCTCAACCGAAAGAATTCTACGAATAATAAGAAAATATTAGCATGTATTTTCAGATTCTCGTCAATCTATACCAAATTATATAACTTTATTAGTTTACATTAGCAACAGATCTTTGAAGAGTTAATCTTTTAGTCAAAACTATAACAAAAACAAAAACAAATTACAATTAAATTTAAACAAAAACAATTTAGAGGTTTAATTGGTGCTCCAAGTATTTTTTAATCTCTCGTGGCTTCTAATTATTTATGTATAAATTTTGTGTCTCGTGTTTTGGTTTATGAGTTCGATTTGTAGTTAAGCCTTAATACACTATTTATTAGTTTGGGAACGGGTTTTAAGTGGTAACTATAGAATCACATAAAAACGACTAATGAACATATTATACTAACTTTGAAAAATCATAAACTTAACTTTACGAACACAAACTAATACACATATTACCCAAAACCTTAATTTTTTAAAACTCGTAAAATTTCACAACTTTAGAATACAACGGATAAAACCAAGATAAAAATTAGGGTTCAAGCACATATTATACATCAATTAATATAAATTCTTAAAATACACAAACACTAAGCAAATTAAAAAAGATACCTGGTTGAGTTAATGATGTAGTTAATCTTTGATTAATTCTAAATAATCAAACACAAAATTCAAAGAATAAATAAATATATGGGCTTTGATCATATGTGAAGTTAACAATGATTTAATGGGATGGACTTATCTTTCTATATAGATTCAAAACGTCAATTACTAAAATTTATGAGTAGATTCAGTGACGTAGAATAAATAAAAAAGTAAATGTAAATCATACCTTCGATTATGAGTTGTTAACAGGGATTTTGTGAATAGATGTGCCTGTTGTATGTTTTTGTGAATAGAGGTGGATTTTTTAGTTTCTTTTAATTTTAGTTTTCAACCTTTATCTTTTTAAATTTTACCCCATCTTTTTAAAGTTTTACTTTTTTATATTGTTGGCACATGTAACTCTTTACCTTTTTATTTCAAAAACGAAAGTAAACAAAAATTTAGCCAAATCAGGTAATATTCGTAGGCTATTTTATTTATTAAACATATTTTAAAAAATATTAATAATTAAATTATTACTTAATAAGGTATGGTTTGAGTTTTTTTAAATGAAGAATTCTCACTAGAGGTTTTGTTTTATTATATAATTAATTCATGCTTTCATTTTCATATTTATAATTACATGTATATATATTAATTTAACATATAATAAATAATAATCCTCCGTCCAATTTTTAGAGTCCACGTTACTATTTTTTATGTCCCAAAAAGATTGTCATATTACATTAAATAACATTTAAAAAACAAATGGTTTTCCTATATTATCCTTAATTAATTACTTAAACTTATTAAAGGCATGTCTTAAAAGCCAATATTGCTTTAAATGAGAGAGTAAAAAAGATATTTCATTTGATAGAGACTACAAAATGTACACCTATCTTAAATTGCAATTTTTTTTTTTGTGATTTAAGATAATTTGCATATCAAACTTTATAAAAATCTTTACTTTATATTTTCATTTGATTTAGTGGATGAAATTAAACTCAACATTTTAACAAACTTATTTTAATCATTTTTTTTCAAATATTAATATCTTTTAAACCATTAATCTTTAAATGAAAATAAATATACCATCACAACGGACATTTAATTATCTTTATATAGGTATCCACTTTGATGTAATTTTAACAAACTACTTTTTTTTTCTTTTTTTTTTCGCATTGTTGAAACTTGCATTAAAAAGTACATGTGATAAAACACTACTACCTCCGTCCCATATTAAGCGTCCTGTTTTGACTTTTAAAATATTTCTTTTTCAACTTTGACTTTAAATATTTTTGTTTGTGTTGTATAATATTTGATGAAAATTATACCAATGAAAAATATGTCTAAAACACAATCCATTCATATATTTTGCACCAAGTATTGTATAACGCAAACAAAAATATTTAAAGTCAAAGTTGAAAAAAAAATGACTTTGAAAAGTCAAAGTGGACATTTAATATGGGACGGAGGGAGTAATTTGAATATTTCTAATAAAATCACATGTGATTTTTCAGACACGTATCTAAATCACATTTGATTTTTCCCACGCGTAATCTCAATCACATGAACTACTATAATATGTAAAATCACATGTGATTATTAGAATATTTAAATTAGTTTCTAATCACATGTGATTTGGCATGCTATTTTTAAATATGAAAAAAAGGACGAAAAAAGGTGAAAAAACGAAGAAAAAAAAAGTTTGTCGAAAGTATATCAAGGTGTTCGTCTATAGATAGATAATTAAATGCCGATGTGACGGTATAATTTGTTTTGTATAATGATTAACGGTTAATGAGATATTTAAATTATAAAAAATGTGAAATATTAAAATGTTTTTTAATCTTAGTAATTGATTTCTTTTTAGATGGATGGTGAGAAAGAGTCCCTCAGTATGCAATGAATGCTTGATATGCAAAATAACTCTCCTTATTTTTTGTTGGTAGACAAGTATGACGGAAGAGTATTTATTAATAACAATAATATGTATATTTTTAGTAATATAAAGTTTTGAGGGTGTTACGGAAAAACGTAGAAAGTGATAAGTTTACTTGATTCTTTATAAATTATTTAAGTTTAACAATAAAATTTTATTAATTACCGTCTCATTTATTAGTTTTTATTTTATTTTATAAAATTGTCACATGTGTTTTTAACGTATTTATTTTGCAAGATGAAACTTAGATAAGTTTGACAAAACTGAAGCAAATTTTTACTTTTATTAGCTAATCAGAAGGCTCTTTTTCAAAATTAAGGTCTCTCATTGATTGATAAAAAAATCTATTTTTTTCAGGTGGCATATTGAAACCCATTGATTTAATATGAGTATAGTTGGGCAAATATATTAGAGGGCTAGTTTAGTTATTTCTCTCTAGATATTATAGAAGGGTCAAATTGATTATCTGATATAAGTGCAATTACATAACAATTACCCAGCAGGTCTAACATGTCATTTTCTTTTACTTTCTTTTCATTTTTTTCTTCATATTTTACTAAAAAAACAAAATTCGAAAATGATCGAACCCATCTTAAACGGAACCATTTAGACCCATGTTTTAAAAGACTTTCTAGACCCAGACATCTTTAGACCCAAACCCATATGATACGACCCGGTTAGGAAGTACCAACCAATAGCACCCCTTTTAGCGTGGTGCAAGCTCCTTAAGAAAATAAAGAAGAAGAACAGATATTTGTTTGGCTAAAACTTGAAACTTTCATTAACCGTAATTGCTTAAATAGACACCAGGAATAATGACAGCACACATGACCAGGGGATAATCCCACACAAACACAAACACATATCCTATAATGACAGTAAAACAAATCCTAACATGACTCAAACGACTCAAACATATCCTAATAACATAAAGATAAAGATAGAACATGGTGATAGTTATCCTATCCCATGATGAAGTCCTTGTGCCACTTGGGCGCCACAGAAACCCGCTTAGCCCGTCCTGCGGTTAACAAGTCCTGGCGTATCATTCCCTTCTTCTTCAGAAATGACCTTGTCCTCAAGGTCATAGGTCGGATAGCGGCTTGAAATTGGACAAAACTCCCAAGTTGCCTCTTCGGGGATCTTCCACCCATTGCACCAACACTTGCTTTACGAGGCTTCCATCCCGCAAAACAAAACGAGACCCACAAACAAATGTAGGGTGTTCCATAACAAAACCTTCATCGGATTCTCCGGCAAGTCACCAATGTTCACTCCCATTCCCCGAAAACGGCTTGAGAAGTGATACATGAAACACGGGGTGTATCTTGCTAGTAACTGGTAGAGCGAGGCGGTAAGCCACCTTCCCAATACGCTATAAAACTTCATACGGTCCATAGTACCTCTTGGCCAATTTGTGAGATAAACGCTTAGCCAAAGTGAGTTGGCGATAAGGTTGAAGTCGACGCCACGATTAGCCTTCTCCTCCATCCGATTCTTGGTCGCTAATAAGTTTTCCCTAAGTCGCCGTAGCAATTCATCCTCTCAACTAACACGTCTTCCACAAATGCCACTTTTGAAGATCCGGTGGGTACGGAATGATAGATAACGGAACCTTCCCATACAATGCTTGGTAAGGAGTCATCTTAATACTCTTGTGATAACTAGTATTATAGCAATACTCGCCCATGGTAAGAAAGCGGACCCAATGGTCGGTCGGTCGATGACCATGGCACGCAATATCGTTTCTAACCCTCGGTTCACCACCCCGGTTGCCCATCCGTCTGGGGTGATAAGTCGTGCTATGTTTTAACGTGTTCCGCTAAGTTTAAAAGTTGAGTCCGAATCGGCTAACAAAAATAGGGTCACGGTCCGACACGATCGACTTAGGTATTCCATGATGTTTAACTACAGCTTCTACAAAGACTTCAGCCACCTTGTGAGCATTAAAACTGGTTGGTAACGTGGCAAAATGCGCATACTTTGTAAATCGATCCACCACCACAAGTACGACCGAAAACCCCTTTGATAATGGCATTCCCGTTATGAAATCCATAGAAACGTCTTCCCACACGGCCGTTGGTGTAGGTAAAGGCTGCAAATATCCACCAATAGCCTGAGTTGAATACTTTGTCTGCTGACACACGAGACAACTTTTAATAAATTCTTCTACCGACTTGCGCATTCCTTTCCAGTAGAACAAAGCCGATAAGCCCACTAGCATCTTCTTGACGCCCCATGTCCCGAAAGAGGAGTATTACGAAATTCAGAATAACAAATTGCTTTAAGCTTTGACTACGCCCCAATAAAATAACGATCTTGAAAATGATCATTCCACCCTCTCGCCTAAAACCAACCGCGACGTCCCCAAGATCCAGTTGCTGATGCAAGTCGATCAACTCTTCCAAAGTCTTATTTTCCTTCCTTAATTCTTCCATAAACGAAACCAAAGGCCGACTGAGAGCCATGAACGATGCAGTTAATGGTTCCTCATCCTCGTTCACGCGTGAAAAAGCATCAGCCACTTGGTTTAACACTTTTAGCGTGTGCTAGCTCCTTAAGGGTTAGAAGAGAAGAACTAGAGAATTATTGATATTAAACTTGATTGAATCATTAATAACATTATGACACCTTAAATACTAATTTATGAGATAACTCTCACAAACATAAGACTTATCCTAACATGACTCAAAACATATCCTAAACAATGACTCAATACTTATCCTAATAAACATAATAAATAAACTACGATAGTTATCCAACACGCCATGCCGGGATAGTCGTCCTCATCAACCACGGTGTATCACTCCCCACTCCTTCAAAATCACCTTGCCCTCAAGGTGTTGTTTAAAATAATTCTTAATTCCGTGATCCCATGTTCTTCTTTGAATTTTAGCCTCCATTCTCATGGAAACATCCATTTTTAAAAGTTATCAATAATAGCAATGTCCTTGATGTCTTTGGTGCTCCACCCACTTTAGAATAATAACCAAACTCTCACCAATATCAAAAACACCGCTCATCGCGCTTCTAACCTCATCAACACCAATATATTCATCGACATCTAACGACCTTTTAATCTCATGTGAAGCTTAATTCACTTTGTAACGATGGAATGGTATCGGATTTCTTTTCAATTATAAGCTCTTTCTCCTTCTCTTCAATTGCCTCAAAACGAGCCTCGACTATATAGGCTAAGGAAAAGGCTTCTCCTAAAGTTCTAGGCCTTGCCCTCAACAGTTCTATTTGTAACGTCAGTTTAAGTCCGGAGATATAAAATGATGTAAGTAAAGATTCAGAGATCCCTGTTACTCGATTTGCAAGTACCACAAACTCACTCTCATATTCAGCCACCGTACCCATTTGCAAGAGCTTAGAGAGTGCGTATTTCGCGTCTTGATCGCTGCCGCCTGATGCCATGAATAATACTCAGCGATTAATAACTCGAAAAAATAATTTTTTTTCGATGAACAAGACCCGTGATGAACAAGACCGTGAATAGTGCCGATGAATGAACTTTTTTTTTTTTTTTTTTTTTTTTTTTTTAATTGAACCCTAATCGAAGCCCTATCAACGAGAGCTCTCAATGAAAGCACCAATTGATACGACCTTGTTAAGGGTTGTATCGGGATAAGGCACTACTTCAAGCGTGTGCTAGCTCCTTAAGAATTAGAAGAGAAGAACTAGAGAATTATTGATATTAAACTTGATTGAATCATTAATAACATTATGACACCTTAAATACTAATTTATGAGATAACTCTCACAAACATAAGACTTATCCTAACATGACTCAAAACATATCCTAAACAATGACTCCAATACTTATCCTAATAAACATAATAAATAAACTACGATAGTTATCCAACACGCCATGCCGGGATAGTCGTCCCTCATCAACCACGGGTGTATCACCATCTAAAATCGTGACCCAAACCGACCCACCTATTTTTCACCTCTAATTTTGTATCTTCTCTAATTATATCCTTACCTCTTTAGACCGAAACCCATCTAAAATCATGACCCAAATCGACTCACATATTTTTCCACCTCTAATTTTGTATCTTCTTTAATTATATAAGAGATGCATTATATAAATTATTTATTTATATATTAGTTTAACTTGAGCGAATAGAGCCGAAGAAATATAGATGCATGCGAATCCTATCATATTAATTTGCTCAAGTATTTTATGCCTATTTGTGAATTTAGTTTATGATCTTTAATCTAAAGTGAAAGTGAGATTGAAAAGATTATAATTTGGGTAATGTTATACATAGCCCGCTTGATTTGATGTTTTGTTCTCCTACTTTTTCTTGTCCTTCTCTGTTTACAGTATAACATAATTTTTATTAGTTTCTATTTCATATTTTCTGTCAGTTTTAAACTTTTGACTTATTAAACTTTATATTTTATGTTTTGTACTTTCGTGTTTATAATTTTTATAAAAAAAAAAAAAAAAAAAAAATGAGGGTGTCATTTGCTTTTTGGAAGAATGCGATATAGCTTGTCCCTTATAATTTTTTAGATTGCAAAACGATACAATTAGTTGAATGCAATTATGATTTATATGAGTGATCTTATATAAAGGTAGGATAGGATAGGATAACATTGATGCTTTGGGAGTTTCTACAATAGATTGGTTTTTTCTAATTCTACTCTCAAGAAAATGGTGCTTTGGGATAACATTGTTTCACAATTATTTTTATTGATTTCTTTTAGAAATCCCAAGGTTAAACTTAGTTGGGTAAATTGGTTGAAAAACCCTTTGGCAACTATAGCTCTCTTGTAATGGTTCTAGCTTCTGCTAATTTTAATTCAAAGCCGCCGTTCAAAAAAAATGTAAGATAGGATATGCTCATATGGGAAAATATATCTCGTATGCGTCTTTTCGGTGCCTCCTCGATTTCGATGACTGGACGGTCACCTAGCAGCATCTCTCATGGGCTCAAAAAATCATATTTCTAGTTCTAACTTAGTTAATCTGTTAATATGTGAAAAGTACTCGGGGTGTGTTTGTTTGTCGGGGTTGGCTGAAAAAGTTGTTTAGTGATAAAACTCAGCGTTACGAAACCTATAGCTGAATAAATGAGAGATTCTACAAAACTCAAGTAAATAGCCTAGTTTTTCTTCATTTTTCTTGAACGAGAAAAGTCCAAAATACATCCCTGTGGTTTATTCCGTGTCTCGCTTTACATCCCTAAACTTTTTTTTGGCACAAAACCATCCATCCGTTAGTAAAGTTGGCACAAATACATCCCTCTGTTAGTAAAATCAGTTAATGAGGAATAACGGTGCAAATATTTCTCGGTTATCTCTTAACGGAAGAGAAAATATTTGCACCGTTAGTCCTTAGGACTAACGATGCAATAAAATAAATTGCATCGTTAGTCCTAAGGACTAACGGTGCACTCCACCGCCACCTCCACCCACCACCACCCAACGCCACCACCCCCACCTCCACCATCGCCACCCATCGCCATCGCTGCCACCACCGCCACCACCACCCACCTCCACCGCCGCTACCAACCCACCACAACCACCACCTCCACCACCGACATCTACCACCGCCACCACCACCACCTGCCATCCATCGCCACCACTGCCACCACCACCCACCTCCACCACCGCCACCCACTGCAACCACCACCTACACCACCACCACCCACCACTGCCACCACCACCCACCTCCACCGTCGCCACCAACCACAACCACCACCACTGCCACCACTAGCCACCACTCCCAAGGTTGTTGATAGTGGTGGTGGGTGGCGATGATGGTGGGTGACGTTGGGTGGTGGTGGCGGTGGGGGTGGGTGGCGGTGATGGTGGTAGTGGCGGTGGGTGGGTGGCGGCGGTGGAGGTGGGGGTGGTGGCTTTGGGTCCAAATATTTTCTCTTCCGTTAGGAGATAACGGAGAAATATTTGCACCGTTAGTCCTCATTAACTGATTTTACTAACAGAGGGATGTATTTGTGCCAACTTTACTAACGGAGGGATGGTTTTGTGCCAAAAAAAGTTTAGGGATGTAAGGCGCGACACGGGACAAACCATAAGGATGTATTTGGGACTTTACTCTTCTTAAAGTGTGCGCCCACTAAAAATACTAACCACTCATTCTTTTTTATTCTGTTCATTAAATTATTTTTTTAAATAAACAATATTATATTATATTTTAAAAATTATAACAATTTCTTTAATATATAATATATCTTAAAATATTATTTTCTTTCTCCTACATAAAACCCAAATCCAAATCCTAAACCCATCTACAAACCAAACAGTCCTTCAATTTTTTCTTACACTCAATTGTTTCAACAGAGTTGTTCTTTTTGATTAACTTTTTTTTTTTCTCGTGTACGTGTCTTTGGGTAAGTTGTAGCAAAACTCATAATCATGATGTGTTTTTCAACGTTCAATGAAGAGGTCGTCCATGAGATCCAACACTCCTCGCCGATAGATTCTTTGTGACAACGATTGTAAATAGTTACTATAGTTTATATAAAAAGATTTTTATATAGGACTACAATGGCCTATTGTGACGATTTAGTTACAATGAAGTGAGAACTTATAACCATATAAAAGAGAAGGAATCTAGTGAGAATAATTATTGAAATGAGAAAAATGAAAAAATTTAAAATACATATTTCAAACAGAAAAGAAGAAATAATGAAGATATACATTTAGATTTATAAATACATCTTAAAATGATGATTGTGGTTCTTTCTCATACTTATTGTTGATGCAAAAGTTGGACGTTCCTTGTTTGGAGCTCCGGTTCCTGCACCAATTGAGAATCGTTGCTTGAGACACCGCGCACTAAGAGACAAAAGACACCGTTAGGCTTATCGTGGGATTGTTTCCACGATTATCCTCCCGCGAGAGTGAGTAATCGGTTTAGGGTTTAAGGAGAATTAGGGTTTGTAGATCGTACCTTAAACGAGGATGTGATTCCCTTTATATACGCACGGAATCCTTGTTGGTTCCTTGTTCCTCAACCTTCGGCGATCCCGCCTTAATCGGTTGGGAATGATTATCTATCTATTTGAAAGATATCGGATATCTATTCTATCAATAGATCCGCTTGGGCCTTCATGAGCCCAAACGTTTAATCCGCTTAGCCCAGTTCAGCATCGGGCCAAGTTAGTATTGGACTTTAGTCGGGTCCACGACCGGATATAGACTATCGTCATCATGTCCCCCGCCTAGTATGCGCGATGCGTAACTACGGATGCTAGACTAATTATCGTATTCTATGAAAAAGAAACAAAGCGTAGCCAAGAAGCTAAAGAAAATATTCGCAAGATACATTGTATCTAGCCATAAAATGGAAACGAGCACCTCAGAATCGGGAAAGGTTACCGCACCCGTGTCCCATCAAACAATCCCTACCACATATGTAGGGTTAGTGGAGTCCACGTGTCGATCATCGCGTGGGGGAAGAAAAGTATTTAACCCCTTCACTTCATTTTCACCGTTTCTACACACAGTAAAAAAGAAAACGCGATCCTCCATTATCAAAGCTTCCAACACTTCCAAGCTTTCAGACTGAGATATCCGCTAGGTAATCGCGCGCTTTTAGTTTTTGTTATAACAATACCATGGTTAAGGAATTATCGGATTTTACGTCCGACATAACGGAAGAGGAGCTTCAACAGTTTGCATCGGATTATTATATCCCCGGTAGAAGACATCCGGAAGTTCTACCGCGAATGCATCAATAGCGGATTTCCCAATGGGAAAATTGGTGTATACACGCGATTCTTTGAATTCGCAAATCAAGATACCCATATCATTATTCTTAAGTGACGTCATCAATTATTACCGATACACTTGTCCCGGTTGACCTTTGTATAGGTGCGGCAAAATTAATTAATTTCGAGGTGAACTGTCACCATCGCCATTAACCCCACAATCCACTGTTCGGGCGTTTTACCACACCACGTGGTCAAACGGGTGGGTTTCTTCATGGCGCCCGGTCACCCAATGTTATACGGAAAAGTTAGACGCCGTAAATTGGAAGGAAACCTTTTCCGGATTGACAACACTTGTTTTCCGTCTCATTTCGATTTTTACGCTAAGGGGACACTGCCAAAGGATGAGCGCCCCCTCCCTGGATCATATAATGTAGAGGATGCAGAAACAATAAATGCGAACCGCATCCCCATAAGCTCTTACCCCGAGGAGTTCTTGGTGCATATTGGCCTGAGCCACAACTATTTAGGCAGTTCAGAAGAAGTTCCTATCTTCATAGACGCCGATGGTCGAGTGGGTGCTCATGCTTTGCACTCCGTTGAATTACATTACCGTAAGTTATTCACCGCTTGTTATACGTGTCGAAACTGTGTATTTCTTTGTTGTCGCAGAGATGGACCTATTCAACTTGCACCGACAAAACCTATGGATGTAAAGGTGGGAACTCGACCACTAAAGGAGGGAGAAGAGCCGTGCTGCTCGGCGGCGGGCGGCGATCAGTAGTGTTGGACCTAGGCGAGGCGGGGGAAAGTTCATATGTGGCGCTCCAAGCAACACCCTTACATAGTATGCCTAGTACAACAGTACCTACACCGCCCGTGCATCCAGAGCCCATAGCGGCGGAGCATGTGGAAGATATAGAAGAGGAAGAAGAGAGTCCAGAACTGGACCGCAAAAGAAAGCGCAACGGCGATGGCGCTGCCACATCTCGGAAGAAGCGCCCAGTTATTTTTAGTGTGGAATCATCTTCTAGTGATGTTGCTTCGCGTCCACCATCACCTGACACATCCATTCCTGCGTAAGTATCCTTGCAAGATTATGTATCAAAATGCATCTTGATATCACTGAATAACTATGATTTTCTCATCATGTTTGTAGGTTGGAACAATCCGCAGAGTCGCCCCCCCAATCAAGTCCAATTCGTGCTGAATCATCTGGGTTGAAGAGTCAAAGCGCGGAGCCTGAGACCGCTGGGGATGCACCCATGGAACAACTGGTCGATGATCTGGTCTCACTTGCGACGCGGCTAAAGGTAAAGTACTCGGGCAAGACTAGCCAAGGTGCGGAAAAAGACCAACGAATTGCGCTACTTGAGGCTCAATTGGCTAATGCTAGGGGTGAAGCGGAAACTCTGGGGTCATATGCTAAAAAACTCGCCGAGGAGAAAATGGCACTGATGTGTCAAATAAATCAAGAGCGTGCGGAGGCCGCGGGCTATAAGTCTTCTTGTCTTTGGGCTATTAAATATTTGGAAAATGGTAAAGACGCACTGACCTCCCAGCTTGAAAACTTTGGCGCCATCTTGTAAAAGTGCCCTGAAACTCGGGAGGAGAAATTGCGCAAACCGAGCACGAGTACGACGAGGAGTTGTATCCTCAACTGCTATCAACCATTGCTGAGCGCAGATGGCTCATAAGCCATGGGCTCCGTCTTGCGGCATTAAGTACCCTAGAGTCACAGGAGGTTGTCGACTCCTTCGGGGATGTAGTGAAGTGTGCGCTGGAACGTGGTAAGTCAGAGGCCATTGAGAAGCTGCAAGAGACTGAGCTTCTAAAGGTACCCATTGAACAGGTACCCAATTATGACGCAAAGGCTTATGATAATCTGGTCGCTGCCATGAAGAAGATGGATCGTGACCAAGACTATCCGATAGATGTAATTTTTGCAGGTCTAACTCTAGCCCGTCATCTCGGTGGAGAAGCTGTTGCGCAGCCAGATTATTATCTTAGACCTGATGCATCCCAACTGCACGTTCCTATATTCGCGCGCCCTAGAGATATCCTGAATCCTTTTGTCCTGGACATGGAGGTCCCCTTGAAGCAAGTGTTGGAGGCGCATGCGACGAGGCTTGCTGAAAAGAAAGGTGTTAAGGGCAAGGCTGTTATGTGTGGTGTTGGCGCGGCGCACCTCCCTCGGTCTGACGGGGTGCCCGTGAGTGTTGCCACCGTGGCTCGTCGAGATGCGGATTTGTTGCAGGAGCTGAATAGGATTGGGAATGATACTAGCCGCGTGGGTAGTTCCTCCTTGAAGCGTAGTCATAGTCTTTAGATTGTCTCTTGTAACTATCTGTGAGAAATAACTCGTAGTCATGAAATAAATCTCCTTTTGTTAAGTGTTTGTAAATATATTGTGCAATTTGTGATGTACACACTTATCTTGTTTGTCTTTGCGTAAAAGAAGTGTTCGTTGTTACCTGTATATGCAAGTGTAAATAATACAAGAATTTCATAATCATGTATGAAGATCTTAAGATACTTAAAAAAAAAATTGTCAAGTATCATCATAATCGTGTATGTTAATGGTAAGCAGCGTACTGTAAATACCAAATTAAGGAATCAAGTGTCTTGGTTCCGAAGTTGTTAAACGTGCACATGTGCATTGTTGCGCATCCGTCGTGGGGTGCGACAAAGCTTATTCCAACATCTTGAGAACAAGGTGTTTAACAAGGATACGTGATCCGCACGATGGGTTTGCAACCCTCTTACTCAACAAGTTGTTTATTAGGTTAACTTATCCTTTTACCATCGTGGGTTTATATATTGCATGCACGCCATGTAGGCAAAAATAAAAAGTTGTTAAGACATACAAGATATGGAAGTAACAAATTAAAATGTGTCACGGAGTTAGCTAGAAACCGCAACGCTTTATTAATACTTGCAAGTGTTTGTAAGGAAATAAAACATGATACTAAGGAAATAATAAAAAATACATAGTTGTGCGCTTGGCCGTAGCTATTCCTATAGGTAGCACCTCTTGAGGTTGCAGATGTTCCATGTGCGTGGCAATTCACGACCATCCAAGCCCCGTAGCTTGACGCTACTGCTCCTAGTGCTTCAAGAACCTCATAGGGTCCCTCCCACTTCGGTCCAAGCTTACCTGTGTCTTCTGCGTGGCTTGCATCATTAGCGCGATAGACGAAGTCACCTGGTCTGAATGAGACACCTCTTACCTTAGCGTCATAGTATCCCTTCATTCTTGACTTCGATTTTTCTTCACGTATAGCTGCGCGTTCACGCCTTTCTTCTAGCAGATCTAGGTCAAGACGCCGTTCTTCGTCATTAGTTGCCACATTTATTTCAGCAGTGCGGATAGTTGGCATACCGATCTCGGCTGGTATGACGGCTTCTGTCCCGTAGACTAGAGAGAAGGGGGTATCTCCTGTGCTGGTTTTGATTGAGGTGCGATGCGCCCACAAAACATGTGATAGCTCTTCCACCCATCTCCCTTTGTGCTTGTCCAGGCGTGTTTTAATTCCTTTGCCTAAGCTTCGATTCGCCCGTTCCACTAGGCCGTTGGTTTGTGGGTGTTTAACTGACGCGAAGTGCTGTGTAATGCTTAGTTTCTCGCACCAGTCCTTGAAGGGATTGTCACATAATTGTTTTCCGTTATCTGAGATAATTTCTCCAGGAAGACCAAAACGGCATACAATGTTATCCCATACGAAACGCTTCACCTGGTTTCCAGTGATTGTTACCACCGCCTTTGCTTCAATCCACTTGGTGAAGTAGTCTATGGCGACTATGAGGAATTTTAGTCCCCCAGCTGCGACAGGAAAAGGGCCTGCGATGTCAATACCCCACTTGTAGAATGGCCATGGTGATGTTATTGGCGTTAGCTCATGCTGTGGTTGGCGCGGGATGGGCCTATGCACTTGGCAATCGTTACACTTCCGTATTAAGTCTCGCGCATCTCGGTGCATGGTAGGCCAAGAGTAGCTCGATCTCATGGCGCGTGCCACAACGGATCGTGGTCCCGAGTGCATCCGCATGAACCTTCATGGATCTCTCGCAGACATAATTCGCTGTAATGGGTCTACACAATGGAGCCATGGTTGCGGAAGGAGCGATGACAGGATATTGTCTCGGATTTCAAATCTGCGTTGTGCAGCGTCGATCCCGCGAGCTTCCTTACGCTTCTTGCGCTAACATTCCTTTGTTTAGGAAGTTCGTTATTGGTGTCATCCATGTAGGACCGTCCTCCTCTATGATCGTGGAGACTTCCATCTCGAGATTGACTTGCTTTTCGTTGTTTCTACCGTAACTTGCTTTGATAGTGTGCAAAGCTTGTCGAGGCAATCTTGCTCGCTGCATCCGCCTTGCGGTTTTCCCTCCGGGAACTTTGTTTGATGGTGAACTCACAAAACCTTTGATCGGTGTCTTGGTCTTGGCAAGATATCGGATCATATTGTCCTCCTTAGCCACGATTCGCCCAACACGTGGTTGGCTACTAGCCGGAATCCACGCTTGCTTCTAGGTTATGTACACCCATTCGAGCCGCAATGCGTAGTCCAGCAAGTAGAGCTTCAGACCGCCTCGTTGTTTGTCGTCAGAATTCAAAGCGCAGCGTATAAGTGAGTTCCATTCCTCCGGATTTGTAAGGATAAGGCCCGCTCCGAACCATCAATGCATGAGGATCCATCGTAAACAAGATCCATGGATCATGTCGTTCCGCCTTATTTGGTGTGGGTACCTCATCGGTGTATCGGTTTTTCAATGATGAAATCGCGAGAATCGCCCTTTAATTGCCGTGTGCGTCTCGTAAGAGATGTTGTGTTCTCCCAGCAATACGCTCCACTTCTGGAGTCGGCCTGATGCGTCAGGTTTAGAGATAATCTGCTTGATAGGTTGATCGGTGATTACTGTTATTGGGTGCACCTGGAAATACCTACGCAGCCGTTTAGCAGAAACACCAATGCAAGAACTAACTTTTCCATGGCGGTATAGTTCATCTCCGTCTTCTTTAGCGCTTTGCTTACAAAGTAGATAGGGGTTTGTACTGAATCCCTATCTCATTAGTAGCATCGCTACCGATTGCTCCATTAGTTGCGATAAGTACATGATCGGTTCTTCCCCGGTCGGGGTGCAACGAGCGTTGGGAGCTTTGCGATGTCGTTTTGTCGAGCGAATGCTTCTTCCGCCTCCGTAGTCCATTTGAAATCACCCTTCTTTATACACTTCGAGTGTTTTGAAAAGTGGTAATGATTTTTCTGCCGATTTGGATAGGAACTGCTTAGGCCGCCAACTTCCGTTGAGATTGACTTCCTTCACGCTTGTGTGAAGGAAGTTCGATGACCGCTTTTGTCTTTTCTGGACATGGTTTTATACCGTCGGGTTCAATCAGGTATCCAAGGAACATGCCTTCAGTGGCGCCGAATGTGCACTTTTTGGGATTCAGCTTCATATTGATCTCCCGTAGAGTTTGAAACGTCTCCTCAATGTCGCGTATTAGCTCATCCTCAGTATGGCTCTTGATGACTAGATCATCGACATAAACTTCTAAGTTGCGGCCCACTTGTTTTTCGAAGGCGTTATCTACCAACCGCTGATAGGTGGCACCCGCGTTCTTCAAGCCAAAGGGCATTTTTGTGTAACAGTAAACGCCTTGGCCTGTGTGGAAGGCCGTCTTTTCCTCATCCTCTTTAGCCATCTGAATTTGATGGTACCCTTTGTACGCATCTAGGAAACACTTCAATGGGTATCCGCACAGAGACTCTATTTTCCAATCTATCTCTGGTAATGGATAGCAGTCTTGTGGGCATGCTTTATTAAGGTCAGTAAAGTCAACACACATTCGCCACCGCCATCGCTTTTTGACCATTCTTGGGTTAGAAAGCCACCATGGTAATAGACTTCACGATAATTCCCGCATCGACCGGCTTGTGTATTTCGCCAGATCGCTGCGCGCTGCCCGGGCTTGGCCACGCTTCTCCGGCGGATAGGCGAGTACCCTTTGCCGGATCCGCAGCTTGTGTTCTCGTGATTCGAGCGGTACCCGGTCATATGTTTCGCCCCATGCAAAATGACTAAGTTCTTTTGCGGTGAGCGCACACACCGATTTTCCGTTGTCCGATAGTGACCCTCCGATGGCTATTTCCTGTGCTGGATAGTCTGGGTGAATCGCTACTTTCAGATTTGGAATTCTGGTCGTCTGCTGTGCTGGGATTGGTGTCGTCTCACATGCAATCGTGTTGCATTCTCTATGTGGTACAGTGTCGTTGTAAAGAGTAACAATACCACCTTCCACTGGGAATTTAAGCATCCCATGCGCTGTTGATGGCATCGCCGATAGTCGATATACCCGGTCTCCGATAATGCCATTGTATGGCGAGGAGATTTAATCACCATGAATTCCATCCAGTCGCATGGAGTGTTCTTCGTTTCCAATGCCGATGTAATCTTATTTGCCCCATAGGCCATATCTTCTCCCTCAGAAACCAACAACAACTGCTCGACCGGGGTTAGCGGTTGCGATTTCAGACGCGATCTTTTGAAACAAGTGCTCATACATGATGTCGCAGAAGCTCCACCATCCACATACATGCGGTGGATGTCGTGACCCCCGCTTATCTCTATAGTAAGTGGTTCCACCACTGCGTTGTTCGCGTTAAGGTGGGGAACGAGATTTTTTCCACTTGAAAAATCTGGCTTACCTTCGCTTCGTGACCACGCCATGATTGTATCATGTAAATGGTGTCGGGTTTGTCTTTAGGTGTTTCTTTCTTATTGCCACTCCTCCTGCTTGTCCTTCCTTCCTTGATATGCTTGACCGGATGGTCCAATCTACCCTCTTTAACCATCTTGTCAATAAGTTGGCGCAGTTGGACACATTCGTTAGTGGTGTGGCCCTTCCGCGTGGTAATCACAAGATCCACTCCCTACACGCCGATCCTCCTGAGTGCGCATCCGTGGTGGTCTCGGAAGTTAGCACCCTCATTGCGGTATTTCCTTTGGCGATTTGGTAAGGGGTGTATTTGTCATTGTCGCGCCCATTCCCTTGGTTGCGATAGTTCCCTGCGGTTACTATTCCGATCGTGGATTGTCTCCCGTGTTGTTCTCGTGACCGGTAGTTTGAATAGCTCCTCTTGCTATCCGCCGCAGCAGCCTTCTCCTTGTACAAAGGACCGTGCGCTTCATAACCTCATCAAGGATTGGGGAATCTCGTCATTCAATCTTTTAATAAGTTCCGGTTCTTGATCTCATTCATGAACCCCGAAATTTTGAGTACCTCGGGACATGCTTTGACTTGCATGCACTCATCCTGAAGCGCTCCATAAAAGCGCCAGGATTCCCTCATACTGTTTGACTCTAGCGAGTTCAATGGGGTTTTAGCGCACTTTTTCGTTGAGTAAAGTTTAGGCGAATGCCTTCCTCAACTCTTCAAAGCCATTGATGCTTCGCGTGGAAGCTTGTTGAACCGCCTGCATTTCCAACCGATGTGGAATTGAACATGTGGCACCATACTGTGTGTGGCGATTTTCAATGGTTGCGGCCGATTCGAAAATTTTAGGTGATCGCCGTGGTCACCGCTCCATCATAAGTTTTAACATTAGTAGGCATGCGCCTCTTTTTGTTCTCAGAGAAATCACTGATGCGTCTAGTGAACGCATCTACCTTATGACGTCGCCATGGGAGGGACATGTCCTCCTCTTCTTGGTCACGATTTTTTCTTCTGGATTTCCAATGTCCAGTTTCACTTTCCTCGTTGTCCGAGGAATTACTAGAAGATAGTTCTCTCTCCTTGGCGCTTATGCCGGTTGTCCTCGAATTTGTGCTTGGGGACTCTCACTGGGAATATCGCCCCCAGGCCTATCTTGTATTCTGCGGCTACCAAGTCTAGTGTGGACATTGTGCGCCTCATCTTCCTCACTTTCGTCCATAGGTCGCGAGTCGATGTGTCATCCTCCTCGACTCTCTTCCGATTCTATGAACACCGGGGTCGGCGATTATCCTCCCGCTTCTCTCTCAAGACGCGTGGAGATATCTCAAACTACGGGTCAAAGTCGAGCCGAGCATGTAGCTCGACCGGTCTTTTCTTCGCCTCTTGCATGAGGATAGTTAGGCTTCGTAGTTTGAGAGACAAAACTACTTGGCTCTAGTTCCTAACGACCCCCAGGACAGGGTATCTGTTTCATCAACACACCCTTGTTCTTATCGGGTGTGTCGGGTGCTTTTGTGGTTAACTTAGCACCGATGGAGTGGGGTAAAGGAGCGCGCGGATCTCGACTTGGTGGTGGTAGTTGTTGCATGGGTTGTCCCCGAGAGCGGTTCCACTGCAGGAAGGCCGAACTCGGCTCGATCCACGATTTTTAGCAAGACCGGTTGTCCCAGAGATCCGCTGGGAGTTGCCTCACTGGCGCCATCTTTCCAAAGAAAGTCCGATTGCGATCGCTTTGTCATCCTAGTTCTTGGTTCTTAGTGAATGGTCCCACGGATGGCGCCACTTGTTGATGCAAAAGTTGGACGTTCCTTGTTCGAGCTCGGCCTCGCACCAATTGAGAATCGTTGCTTCGAGACGTGCGCACTAAGAGATAAAAGACACCGTTAGGCTTATCGGGATTGTTTCCACGATTATCCTCCCCGCGAGAGCGAGTAATCGGTTTAGGGTTTAAGGAGAATTAGGGTTTGTAGATCGTACTTAAACGAGGATGTGATTCCCTTTATATACGCACGGAATCCTTGTTGGTTCCTTGTTCCTCAACCTTCGGCGATCCCGCCTTAATCGGTTGGGAATGATTATCTATCTATTTGAAAGATATCGATATCTATTCTATCAATAGATCCGGCTTGGGCCTTCATGAGCCCAAACGCTTAATCTGCTTAGACCCGGTTCATCAAGGCCAAGTTAGTATTGGACTTTAGTCGGGTCCACGACCCGGATATAGACTATACGTCATCACTTATCATCTTAATTATATTTATCATTTGATCTTAAGTCACATATAAAAATGAATTCATATTTGACAAAATCAAACTAAAATAACAAACATGAGAAAAGTTCATTTACTTACCCTTATTTTGGATTTTGATGCTTAGCAAAGGACAAATCCCCACCATCCATCTAGTTTGATATAATAGTTATGATTAACCTAATATTTAATAAATAAGCCTAAGTCTATGTTTTTTTGTTTTTTTTTTTTTTTTTTTTTTTTTTTTAACATTTTTTTGTCTTTTTCGTTCACGCTTTTTTAAATTCACATTTTTTTTTAATTTACGTTATTCACGTTTTTTTCGCTTTCATACGTTTTCGTTTGTTTCCATACTTTTTCATCTGTTTTCATCTGTTTTCATACGTTTTCGCCCGTTTTCATACATTTTTTTTGTTTTCATACATTTTCGTCCGGTTTCTTACGTTTTCGTCCATTACTCATACGTTTTCGTCCGTTTTCATATGTTTTTGTCCGTTTTCATACGTGTTTTTACGCTTTCATACGTTTTCGTCTTTTTTATACATATTCGTCCATTTTCTTATGTTTTCGTCCATTTTCATACTTTTATGTCCGTTTTCGTACGTTTTCGTCCATTTTTGGCCGTTTTCAGACGTTTTCATACATTTCTTAATATCACATGTGATTTTTAACTAGTGTTTTGTAACATGAAAAACACAAGTGATATTCAGAATATCACAAAGTGATATCCAGAAAATCACAATTGATATTCAGAATATCACAAAGTGATATTCAGAAAATCACAAAGTGATATTCAGAAAATCACAAGTGATATTCTGAATATCACATAATATCACTTATGATAGTCAGAAACGTATGAAAAACAGACGAAAACAGACGAAAACGTAAGGAAACGGACGAATACATATGAAAACGGACAAAAACATATGAAAGCGTAAAAACATGTATGAAAACGAACGAAAACGTATGACAATGGACGAAAACGAAAGAAACTGATGAAATGGACGAAAACGTATGAAAACGAACGAAAACGTATGAAAACGGGCATAAACGTAAGAAAACGGGCGAAACGTATAAAAACGGATGAAAACATATGAAAACGGACGAAAACGTATGAAAAAAACGAAAACGTGTGAAAGCGAATTAAAAAAAAAATATGTGAATAGAAAAGAAAGACAAAATGACAAAAAATAAATAAATAAATTAAAAAAAAATGAACTTAAGTTTACCTTTTAAATATTAGTTTAATACTCACCATTAGATTAAACTAGATAAATGGTAGAGATTTATCCCAGCATATACTTGTAGGTAAGCAAAAGTGACTCCTACATACATACGAACACACATTTTCTTTTTCTTACGTTTAAAGCCAAATAATATCACTACATGCAAAAGTTTAGTATATATCCCAAATTTACCATAGATTCAATGAACAAATCATAGCCATTCATTTTTCTAATAAAAAAAAAGAAAAGAAAAAACCTTTCACCCTTTTTTTAAACATTAAATATCTCGCAAACCGTTAATCGTTACGCGAAAAAAATCATACAATCGCGACGAGAATTAAACTATATTTCTATAGATATGCACTTCTATATATTTTTAACCATTTTTTTTCAAAATTTCAAACCAAAAAATCATATATGATTCGTGAAAATCACATGTGATTCGATTTTTATAAATCATATATGATTTGAAAAAATCACATGTGATTTTTGAAAATCATACATGATTTTACAAATCATATTTGATTTTTCTAAGCGGAATTTTTGAAAAAAAATTTTATCGAAAATATAAAGAAGTGCATATCTATAGAAGGATAATTTGATTCTCGTCGCGATTGTGTATTTTTTGTAGTTTGAAGATTTACCATTTGCAAAATATGTTGTTTTAGAAAAAAGATCGAAAATATTTTTTATTAATTTTGATATAAAATAGATGGCTAATATCGATTGATTAGATATATGGTAAATATGAGATCTATATCGATCTCATATTATAAATAATAAAAATAAATATATTAATAAATATATAATAATAATAATAATATTAAAAATTATAAACCATCTGCAAAGAATCCCACATTCCTTTTCCGGCACCCATGACTAAACCGCTTATGTTCCTGCACCTTCTCTAAACTGACATGGCCTCGCGTTATGCATCGTTATGATACTGGCTTTCAAAAAAATCCAACGCCGTTAGTTCTCAAGTTACCAGAGAAACGAACGTTGCAACTCAGTTTTATTATTATTTTATTAGCAGGCATCCGCTGGCGTTCAGAACGGCGGCACCTTGAAATAAAAAATTCCGGTGAATCGTGTATTTTAGTTTATTATGTTCTTTTTCGACAATAAATTTACGGATATTAAAATTTCGTTTAGCCGTCGCTCACGTGCCCGTGCCTATTTGGCCCATGCACATTCGGCTCGAGCGGCTCGTTTAGCACCAAGATTTGGGCTTAGTTCTATTTTGCCCGATTGACCGTTCTACTTAAATATTCAGATAACGCGCTTTATTATTCAGATTAGTGACATTTAACGCGGGGTTCCCACACAATGACAGATACTACCGAAATAAAATTTTCCGTGAATCATGATTTTAGTTTATTACATTTTTTGATAATAAATTCTGATTTCAACAATTCGTTTAGTTCGTGCCCGTTCGGCTCGAACTGTTGGCCCGCGCCCACTGTCGACCCGTTTGGCCCGGTCGTTTGGATCGCACTGTCGCCTCGGGCCCATTTGGACCGTTCTGCTCGAACTGAATATTCAGTATAACGTTCTTTATTATTTGTATTAGTGACCTTTTAATGCGTAAATTATGTTTAAGTTGGTTGTACAATATGCTTGATAATTTGTATTTCTTGTGTAAGTGGTGTTTTAATAACTCTGTATTAATCAGATTTATCGACCGTTAACTAATTTACTACATTAAATATCTTGACCACATTAATAGTGCTTTGTATTTTGTACATTAAGCTTTAAGACTTGTAAGTCTTAAAATTAAGATTGATGAGAAAAATCATTAATAGCAGCATTATGTATTGTACAACCCATTAGTATTTTGTAAGTCTTAATTTTAAACTATTATATATAGATTCATTTATCTATTATAAGAAAGATAAATTATTATTATTATTATTTATTTATTATTATTATTATTATTTTTTTTTATGCTTTAAATGATTTTTGTGTGTATGTGTTGATTGTGGGTTTTGTTTTTGTGTGTGTCGAGAGGTAGAAGAAAGTGTATCTGCAAAGAGAAAGTGAGGTTTTTAGGGTCACAAAAAGTGGGTCGGGTGATATTAATTTTGTGTGTGTGTGTTTGTAGTTGGTCAGGTAATATATTTTTGAAAGTGGTTTTTTTTTTTTTTTTTTTTTTTAATTTGGCCGAGTGTGGTGATATTTTTTAAAATAGATTGTGTAAAATTTAATTAATGAAATGTTAGTTTATTTAAATAAATGGAAAAGAAAAAATATGATGGGTTAGGGTGATGGTTATGATAAAAGGTTATTTTTTGTGTGATGATGTTAAAATGTTATAGCTGAAGTGACAATACTTTTTTGGTGTTAAAATGTTATGAAACCTTAGCCTCTTAAAGTTTAACTTGCAAATTTTATAAATTTTTTTGCAAGGTTTGACTTTGCGAGGTCAAATCTTGCAAACATTTTCATAAAATTCTTAAACTCTTGCAAAACTTGCTAATTTTGTAGATATTTTAGATTGGTGATAAAATTGATATTTTTGTTATTAATTTTTTATAAATAATAAATAAAATAAAATAAAATAAAAATAATAAATAATAAAATATTATAAACCATCTAAAAATAATAAATAATAAAATAATTTTTTTATAAATAATAAATATAATAAAATAAAATCGAGTTTAAACCGCCTATCTAAACCGCCTATCTTCCTACACCTTCCTTTTCCAGCACCCCTGACTAAACCGCCTATATCTTCCTAGACCTTCTCCCAATCGAACACAAACACAATGTATATAAAACGCTCTCTCGATCTCTTTTCACCTAAAACCTAATCATTCTCAATTACCCCCTCAGTAAGAAGATACGAATAACCCATAATAAGGTTTCGGTTAGTTCGAGCTCGACTGCAGCAACCCTTATGGAGAGAATTCCTCCACGTCCTGAATGGCATGCTCCATGGAAGAACTACAGAGTCATTAGTGGCAACTTGGGATGGGTGCGATCTATCGCATTTAGCCATGACAATAACTGGTTCTGTACCGGTTCTGCAGATCGAACTATCAAGATTTGGGAAACCCATTCAGGAAAGCTAATGCTGACTCTGACAGGCCATCTTGGGCAAGTTCGAGGTCTCGCGGTAAGCTCCAGGCATACCCACATGATGTTCTCTGTTGGCGACGACAAACTTGTTAAATGCTGGGACTTAGAACAGATGAAGGTTGTCGGAACATATCATGGCCATCTAAGTGGTGTATATTGCTTAGCACTTCATCCCACTATTGATGTTTTGCTTACCGGGGGGCGTGATTCTGTTTGTCGGCTATGGGACATTCGCAGGAACGTGCAAATTCGTGCCTTTTCCGGTCATGATGATACTGTCTCTTCTGTTTTTGCTCGATCTACGGATCCTCAAGTTATAACTGGCTCTCATGATTCAACCATTAAGTTATGGGATCTTAGATATGGTAACACAATGGCAACTCTAACGCATCATAAAAAGTCTGTGCGTGCATTGACCAAGCATCCTACGGAAGAGAGTTTTGCTTCAGCATCTGCCGATAATATCAAAAAGTTTAGCCTCCCAAGAGGAGAATTCTTGCACAACACGCTCTCCCAACAGAAGACGATAATCAATGCAATGGCAGTCAATCAAGAAGGCGTCTTGGCTACCGGAGGTGACAATGGGAGTTTATGGTTCTGGGACTGGAAAAGCGGTCATAGTTTCCAACAATCTCGAACAATCGTTCAACCCGGGTCATTGGATAGCGAGGCTGAGATTTGTGCACTATCTTATGATATCACTGGGTCGAGGCTCGTCACATGTGAAGCAGACAAGACAATCAAGATGTGGAAGCAAGACGAATATGCCACCCCAGAAACTCATCCTGTTAAGTTCAAGCCAGCTAAATATATGCGTAGATTCTAGATGTCTCTAATGGGTACTTTATGGAATAATTTTTCGATTCTAGCTAAAATGTATTGTATTTTTTGAGCTGTTTAGTAGTACTTTAAATAGTGTTATTTTTATGGTTCATTACAAATTAGTGAGAGATGTACTGATGCAAATCGGACCAGTGAAAAGAGTGTCTGCATGTTTTTTCAACTTTATACAAATACTCAATAGTTGTGCCGTTCAAAAACGAAAAAAATAAATAAATTGTATTAAGTTTTAACAGTTTATGGCACCATCAACTAGGTTGCATTTCAAGTAATACAGGGACTAAATACGAATATTTTGTATCTCAGAGGACTTAAGGGAAACTTACTGAACTGTAACAGACTTTCCCGCCTTTTTTCAATTTCAGTTGAATTTATAAACGTTTATATCACATTTTCAACGCCATTTCTTCTCCAACAATCAAATATTCCTCTGTAAAAAATGGATCAAGAACAGAATATCGACAAATACGCAAAGGCAAAAATCGAAGATCCGAATCCACAGTTTCCTAAAGCGTTACTGAAGCCTGGTAGCGATCCGACATCTAATCTCAACTATACGAAAATTTTCGGTAACAATCTGATTATCAATTTCTTAATATTTACGAGTTTGTATATATCTTTCTGCCATTTTCTTTGTTTACTTCGTTTCACGAGATTCTTTAGTTATTTGAACTGATCTTATTGTGTACCTTGCTGATTTTTATGTTCGATAATCTGATTTGTTTGATTTCTTCATATGAGGTAATGTGTGTGACAGGACACACATTGAGATAATATCAAATAAATAATACAGTTAGAAGTATCTTGTGCGTTTGTGTATCGAAGTTGCAATGTGTGTGTAGTTTGCGTATATCTGTGTGTATTCGTTTCTGCCTTTTCTTGGTTTGATTCGTTTCTCGTGATGATTTTAGTGTATTTGTTTATTTTGTCTAGGTAGTTCTTATTGTTTTTGTAAGAGACTTTGAGGTAATCCGTGTGTGTATTTTGTGACGGAATCCAGCAACTAGATCAAATATTTTGTGACGGAATCATGATAAGTACTTTGAGTGTTTGAGATAACGTGTATGAATCGATCACTGTTGATCATATGAGGACAGTAGTATCTTTGTTACCAAGTAATTGGGGGCAGAGATATTGTGAATCGAAACATCGCCTCACAACTTACATGTGTAATTGTCTCTGTATTTTGTTCGATCAAGAAAACTGACCAAACACTTTACCTTTTAAATACTCTTATGCCTTTTTGATTTTTAGTATCAGGAATCTGTGACCTTGTGATTCTTTTGTTCTTATTCGTTCGGAATTATCATTATTAGTCCCCGTGATGCATACATAATTCAGTTTAAATCTACTTCGTTTTATGGTAGTAGTTTTTTTTTAAACTTATCTGTTTCTCGAGATTTTTTTTCTGTATAATTTGTTTCATGAAATAATATATGCGTGAAAATCAGTTCACGTCATTAGTTTGTATAATTTCTCGACCAAATGAAAGTAAGGGGGTGTTTGGGTAAGATTAATAGCTTATACATTCTCAGGAATCCTCATTTGAGATACTTGCGTTTAATAGCTTACCCCCCACCCCGCACAAGAAATAAACGCCACATAAATAAGCGTATTCAAGCACCTTCAAAGAGCTTAAAAGCTTTTTGAAAACGCAAAAACTACTAAAGCCCCTCAAGTTAGCTTATCCAAACACCCCCTAATACTTATTTGAAAATAATCTCGTTACAGAAGAGGATAATCGAAGAGCTCAGCATTTAGCTGAAGAAATTGCTGCAGGTGCACAGTTTAGTAGGAAAGTATATCGTATTCGTATTATAGATGTACGTGACGTTTTCACAATTTATTAATTCCAAACCCGCAACACAATTTTCAGTATCTTGCTAGTGGTTTACTTTCAATTATTCTAATGACAGCTAGTCAAAGTTCTTGAGGAAGACCTCGAAGGGATGTTACCCATTCACAGAGCCTCAAAAGCCACAATTGGCTTATTATCTGATGCTGAATGTATTAAGCACAAGCATTCATATATAGACTTAGTGGGCACTGTTGAGCAAGTTAAAATGGCTGAAGAACTCATTCTAGATAAAGTTCTAAAGGTCGATTATTTCTTACTCATTGACATTGTTTATTTTTCATTCGGAACTAATTATTTAACCCCAATATTTTGCTTCATCATATGTATAGATGTACAGTAGCGACTGTTATCCAGTGATTTTGATGCCACCAACTATTCATGAGTATGAAATAAAGATCACCTTCGACAAGGTAACAAATATGTACTTAAGTGAACTTACTTCCAAAATCCGTTTCTTCAACAAAATTACTGTCCACTAATTCATATCAAACCTTAAGATATGTGTAGGTAAATGTTGTTTTAAAGCATCTGAATGCCAGTTTTACCCTTAATGCAGTTAAGATATCAGTGAGTTTGAAAACTTTCAATTTAGTGATAAGGAATGGAACACGTTGCAAGCTATGCCTTGCAATTTTTGTAACCTGACAATCATTATGTACCTTGTTGTTTCTAAAATCATAGCTGATTGTATATGTTTCTGTAGGTTTCGTCAATTCTTGGCTTGTTCCGAGCTAATATCTTGAGGCTGGAAATGACATCCGGTGCATGGATAACGGTCTGTTTCTTTGTATGACAAATAAGTAAACTTTAAATATGAATATTCGGTTAATAAAAGTATAATTGTGAATGTTCAGTTTAGTCCTCCTCCACCACCTGGTGTAATAGAACAGGAAAGAGTAGCGACCATATATGGTCCTCGTGAAAATGTTATCAAGGCAGTTTCATTAATCCGGTCAGCAATGTCTCAGGTGATTTTAGCTTCATTTGTCAAGAATTCATTTGTTAGTTGGTGTATGTATTACTGGTGTTTATGAGGTACTTTTTCTTGGCAGCCTATGGAATCGTTTGAAGGGGAAGTAAACAAGGGATCAAAACAATCAAAAGAAGGTGCTTCTGGTATGGGTCAAATTTTACAGTCTAATTCGATAATATGTACACAACTTATTAAAGTTGGGGGACTAAATCTAAAATACTAAATTTACACAGCTGTAGAATCTTAAGGGACTAAAATGTAAAAATAAGAACTTACACTCACCAAATTTGTTTAAATACAAATTCTGTTGCAACAACTTTTCCCCGCCCTTTTTCTGATCAAAATCCTCTTCAATCTTTATATAAACAAAACAATCAAATCGTTTCATTTTACAACTCACCTGTAACTCAAAAATGGAAGGAGGAAGCTCAACTGAACGAGATCGAAAAGGAAAAGCGAAAGTTGAAGAATCAGATGACGTTCCCGCACCGACACCGGAAATCAGAAGCTTTATCGATAACGATCATCATTATCTCAAGATCATCGGTATGAAGTTATGATTACTGTTATAGTTAATTAGATTGCGTATTTGAATGAATTGATAGATCGAAATTGATGATAGTTTTGACTTCAATTACTGTAGTTGAATTGATGACGTCATTGTTTGATTGTTAAATATAAATAATAGGTGTTTGATTTTTGTGTTTATAATCAGAAATTTTTGATGATTTGTTAACTTGACTTCAATAGCTGTGGTTGAAATGATGACGTCATTCTGTTATACGCTGTTGATGTAGATCGTCACGTATATCGGCCGTAGATCTGTTATGAAAATCAAGCCGAATAACTTATTTTTTTTTTATGCGTATTCGATGTTTGATGTTTGATCTAATTCATCAATGATATTTGCTGGTTAAATATGTATAATCACTAAGATGTTATGATTACTAGTATGTTTCCGATCAAGTTATGATGATTAACTGTAGTTCCAGTATATATTTGAACGAATTGATTGATGAATAACTGTAGTTGAATATATTGTTGTGTATCTAGTCATGATTTAGCGCTAATCTTGTGGGATCGTTCTAGAACATTCGGTGTTTGCTATATAATTATGCATCAATGAAAATTTTAATTTCGTGAATAATCGGTAAAATGTTGTGATTACTGTTGTAGAAGATTATGTATCTGAAAGAATTGTTTGATCGGTGTTTTTTCATTGTTTATTGTTCGTTGTTTATCATACAGCGTAATTTATCGATAATTTCATGACTAGTTTGACTGACTCTGAGAATTTGATTATTTCCAAATGCTGCTGATAACTTAATATGAATCGTCACTATATCAATGGTAGAGTTATAAGAGCTTTACATGTATAGATATCTCTGCATTTTAAGTGTTTGATATAATACCTCAATAAAGTATTTTTGTTATATTAGACTGATATCCAATAGTGGTAGAAACATTTCAGTTTTAGTGTATATGATCTTTGATGAAGTATTATGATACATATGCTCAACGTTCTTTTAGTATCGATCTTGAAGTCACCTACGTGTTTGCTGTGTCTTGGATGTTTTGGAGTGATGTGAATATCTGTCCATTTTATTTGCCGATAAAATGTACACGAAATTTGCTTCTTAATTTCGACATATATTAAACACATGTAGTTTTAATTCCATAATTTGCTGAGCATATATGCAATTTACTTGTATTCTACTGCCATAGTATATCATCAGTATTGTACTTTGATGAAGCATGCCTAATTTAGTTATGGAGAATAATAGTCCATGCAGGAATCATCAGCAGCGATCTATAGAAAAGTATTAGTTTATGATGATTATGCGAGCTTGTGCATGTTTGATATTTTACATATTTTTAATATTATCATTGTTGTACTTGGATGATATATATGGAATTAGTCTAGTTGGACGACAGTTCATAAGCATAAATCGGTATTTCTCTAGGGGTTGTAAACATTACTCGGATGATAGTTCAGAAGCATAAATCGTTATTTCTCTAGGGGTTATAAACATTACTCTGATGATAGTTCATAAGCATAAATTGTTTTTTCTCTAGTGATTATAGAAATCGGTCAATGATCATTGTAGGATGCTCGTTAAGGTCACTCTTGTTATCTTGTATTTAATCTACGAACACATAATCTGGTATCAGGTCAGCTTCCAGTTGGCCCAAACTCTGTGGAAGGAGTGACGAGGGAATTAGTAAGGATTCGTGCTAAAGATGTACGTTATCATCTAGTTTTTTTTTTTTTAATTATTTTATTTTTCATGTCACCAGAATGTTGATTATATTATGTTATTTTTTGATCTATAGGTTCATAAGATTCTAGGGAAACAAGATGGAATGCTAATGAGCCTTCATAGTGCCTCAGGGGCTACAATTGGGATATTTACTGATGCAACAGCCAGGTTTCATTGTCACGCATATCTCGAACTGTTGGGCACTGCTGATCAGATTAAAATTGCTGAATTGCTCGTTACAGATGCAATCACAGAGGTCAACTTACTACCATTTTCCACTTTCTTTTTGGCAAGCCCTCCATGGTTCACCAAAATAATAACATTTTCCACTTTTAACATCTGACATTAGTATCAGTTTGTGTTTAGAAGTCCCAATTTCGACCCATTTACTTATATATGGGTCAATTTGGGTTGTTTTTTTAGCTCAAACATTTCAAATCGATAAAAGTGGTTAGAAGGGGAACGGGTTGAAACATGAAAGTCACCTACAGTCTTGATTTCAAATATTCAACCTCCTAAAACATAGTTAGACAAATATTACTTTTGTAACAGTTTTGTTTTTGGATTCATAACTAAGACATTAAAGAAAAGTTAAAAGTAAACAAAATGTGCTTGACCTGACCCTGTTTTCACCCATACTAAAAGTGATCTGCTTCAACTCGAACCCATTTTGAGCCTTTATCCAACCCATTCGTCTATCCACCGGTAGTTTTGTGCCAGTACGGATACCATCATTTTTCTTTTTGTGATAAAAGAACCTAGTTTGAAAACTGACCACTTGCGAAGTTAAATGTTGGTTGATACCACCTTTGTAGGTTTTGCTAACTTTGAAAACTCGTCACTTTAGAAGTCTGTTGTGTTTCATGCTTTGCTAAACGTGACTTTCTTCTTTGCAGATATATGATACGTCCTCTGTCCCAACAGCTATAATGCCATTGGATCTTTGTCACAAAGCAATGAACATACCTTTTCTTAAGGTGGTAAAACCACCCTATTGGGACTAAAAACCATCAGTTCTGTAATTATATTTTGGCACACTAAAATTTTGTTGTTTGTGATTGTGTATGTGTAAAGGTTGTCCCTCTACTGGGAATTGATGGTACCAATCTCACGAGAATTGAAGCGGAGTCTGGTACATGGTTAGAGGTTTGTTCTTAAACTTCATCTTAATCAGCAACACACAAGTCATTATCTTGTTTTTTGAATTTTGTTAAAATTCATGTATTACTAATTGTTATTATCTAGCTGGATACATCTGTTCCTCCAGTGGATGGGCAAGCATGGGAGAGAACCGTCAACATTTATGGTAGTAAGCAGCAAGTTAAGAATGCAATGGAGATGATCAATGCAATTGTCCATGAGGTTAGTTGTTTTCTGATAGTTTTACATTATAACCAACGTGATGTTAATTTGGCTCGTTTTAGTCATTGTACTTTTCTTGATACATTTGAGTCATCAAAAGATAGTTATTGTGTACAATTTAGATCATTTTGCAACTATAACATGTTTGCGAAAGCTGTATGTGCTGTAAGCAGCATACGACATGTTTACATGATAATTGTAATTTTGGCAAGCCAACACCCCGTGAAAATCAAATTTCATATATATATACCTTCTATACAAAAATGCTATATATGTTTAGAAATGTAACATCTATATATAAGGTGAAAACTTAAAAAACTTTCCATTCTGATCTAAACATTTACTGGGAGATCTTTCATAAGTTGTTTTGGCATTAGGGTCCTGTTTTACCAGCAAATGAAGAGGATGTTCGTATTGAAGAAATTGGATATAATGAAGAAGGCGTGAAACAAGATTTCGCAGCGTGGGAAGACGATATGGAGGCATATTATGAAAAGCATGGATGGGAAAATATAAGGGAGATGGATTTTGAAAAGGTGGTTCTAGTGAAGAAACTGCACATAAGGACTCTGCTGGTACAAAGAATGAAGAAGTTGAGGGTAATAAATCTGTTAAAGAAGGCGAGCAGAAGGAATGTGCTGCATCAGGAAGTGGTACACAAAAGAATGATGAAGAATCTGAGGATAAGAAGTCTGTTAACGAAGAGGAGCAGCAGGAGTCTGTTGAATCAGGAAGTGGTACACAAAAGAATGTTGAAGGTTCAGAGGATAAGAAGTCTGTTAAAGAAGTCGAGAAGAAGGAAAGTGTTGACACAGGAAATGGTGCACAGAAGAATGTTGAAGGGAGCTGCTTCGCCTGATTCTAACATCAGCAACATATGATAAAGGCAAATTTCACCAGGTAGGCAGGTATATAGATACATATGTCATAACATAGACCAGTTTGTGCAAGTAAACCTTTGTTTGTGTGGTGATGTTGGATACTGTCATTTACTTTACTAAGTCGCAAAGGCATCGAATTCTAATCAATGCACATAAGATCAAATACTTTCTCTTGGTAGAAGAACAAATCCTGGCCAAGAATAGTGGCGGTATACATTTTGGTTACATAAAACTTCAAGTATGAATGACAATTAGAATATATTGCTTTTAATCCATTGAAAATATGAGCGTATATTCGTACCTTGCTATGGCTATATGTCTGTTTGCTACTCGTTGTGCATGCATAACATAAAAAAATTTATAAAATGGAATGCCTGCCGTATGCATTTCCAGATTTGTTAGGAGGGAAAGAGGCTTATCCTGACATTTGGTTGCGTCATGAAACGGTTTTTGACCGTTTAGAATTGTTAAATTGGTTTTTCCACTACACCAAAATCAGAGGTTGGGGACAAAGAAAATATTTGGGTCGACTTTGTAGTCCCAAATTGCAAGTAGGACCCACACGTTTCAAAGAAAAGTAGCATCAACCGTCATGTTTTAGACGACGAAAAGCGCGATATAAACGCCGCACTTGTTATTATTTTGTTTTTATAATCTAAAATCTTTTAATAAACCAAGAAAGTAAAAAATACACCCCGCCTTTTTTATCCCATAAACACTTTGGGACGACATTGTCGTCCCAAAGCTACATCTATTTTTTTCTTTTAAACCGCTTTTAATTAAATTATTTAATTTTAAAAATTATTTTTATTTAATTTAAATACTTTTATTTAATATAGAATTAAAATTAAATAGTTTATATTTATAATTAAATACTTTAATTTAAAATTAAATACATTTATAGAATTAAAAAATATTTATACCAATAGTTTCCGCTATTATTTTTACCGCTAATAGTTTCCGCCATTATTTTTCCATAAAATTTTCCTTATATATCCCGACAAAACATAAATAACCCAATCGTCAATTCCCACAAAACACACGTAATAATAAAATGGTGATTACAGGAAAAAGAGTGGTCACCTGGTTTTATCGTCGATATATCTCTTTACTCGAGTTCTTGATACGTATGGGTCGAAATTTATGATGAATATGGTTCTTACAAGAACATAGACCCGTTGATGAGAGACCGCGATTCGGAATGGTTAAGGAAAGAGCCATTCTACAGGTGTATTTGATTGTGAAGCTAATGGTGTTGGAGGAGAAAACACTGGAAGTCAAGCAATGTTTGAGCGATTCGTCAAGCAAAGGAAGGAAAAGATGAAGTCGAAAAAGCTCGCTCGATTACACATTTGATGATGCAGAAATAGGGTAACAAATCTTGAAGCATTGTTTGAGCAGTTCGTCAAGCAAAGGAAGGGAAAAGATGGTGCGAGTTCTAGCAGAGCGGGAAGTAGCAGGAAAAAAATTGAATGGGCGATGTTTGTTATGGTCTATGTCGTGTGTATCATATCGTTTGAGTTGTTTCGTTTGCTTGTCGAGTTGTTTCGTTTGATCTGTTTCGTTTTGTTGTCAAGTTGTTTCTTTATTCATGTGTAATTTAGTATTGGAAAAGGGGTGTTTGGAAACCGTAATCTTGTTAACTTAGAACATGGTCAAATTGAAAGGTACATAGTAATAAGTGATACGTATACCAATAGTACCTATACTTGGTCGTTTAACATGATACGTATACCATAATATGGTATTGGAATTAGTATTGGAAAAGGGTGTTTGGACACCATAATCTGGTTAACTAAGAACATGACCAGCTTTATAAATCCAGCATGTGCTTTAATTTATAAAAATACTTGACAAATACATACTACAAGAACAACAACAACATCAACAACAGCTACAAGAACAACAACTACATCAACAACAACATCTACAAGAACAACAACAACAACTACTACTACATACGAAGATTTTCCATGTCACCTAACATTTCATGAAGTAATGCATCCGACCGACATGCGTGGTCGTCGATAATCCTTGCCATTTCAAGTCTTGCCTCCAAAGAACCTTACTCTTGTCTCTAGCACATGTTTTTGTGATTCCAAAGCAAGTTTATCCTAAGATCTTTTCATGGCAAATTTCGAGCACTCTGTTGGTGCAGATCCGTAATCTTGAGAAGAGATTGTTCTTAAGTACTCGTCAAATGCATCCTTTCACATAAAATATCCGCACCCATTATCTTTTCCGGCTGTTACATAATAAGAAAATTATAAGAGATTACAACCCAATTATTTGTATATTTACATAAATAAAAATGTATGATTGTTCACCTTGACGAGAGGACATGAATAATATTTTCGTCCAGATGAATATTCTCTATGTGATGCTCTTAATTTTATATTTCCTGCTCCACAAGAACACATAAAAGGATTAAATGGCTCCATCCCAGGTTTTGAAAATTGTGTGAAGATAAGAGGTTGTGAGGTTGAGTGGTTTTGAGGATAAGAGGTTGTAAATTCTATATAATGTGTTTGTCATGTTTTTTGGTGGAATTCTTGGTGCCATTTTTTGGTAGGAATTCTTGGCGCCATTTTGGTGGAAGCGCAACAATTTGGACATATGTAATAATAATAATAATAATAATAATAATAATAATAATAATAATAATAATAATAATAATAATAATAATAATAATAATAATGTATTGATGTATACCATAGCACTGACTTGGTCATTTAACATGATACGTATACCATAGCACCTATACTCGGCCGTTTAACATGATACGTATACCATAGCATCTATACTTGGTCGTTTAACATGATACATATACCATAGCACCTATACTTGGTCGTTTAACATGATACGTATACCATAGCACCTATACTTGGTCATTTAACATGATACGTATATCATAGCACCTATACTTGGTCGTTTAACATGATACGTATACCATAGCACCTATACTTGGTCGTTTAACATGATACGTATACCATAACACCTATACTTGGTCGTTAAAGCACCTATACTTGGTCGTTTAACATGATACGTAAACCATAGGACCTATACTTGGTCGTTTAACATGATACGTATACCATAGCACCTATACTTGGTCGTTTAACATGATACGTATACTATAGCACCTATACTTGGTCGTTTAACATGATACCTATACCATAGCACCTATACTTGGTCGTTTAACATGATACCTATACCATAACACCTATACTTGGTCGTTTAACATGATACGTATACCATAGCACCTATACTTGGTCGTTTAACATGATACGTATACCATAGCACCTATACTTGGTCGTTTAACATGATACGTATACCATAGCACCTATACTTGGTCGTTTAACATGATACGTATACCATAGCACCTATACTTGGTCGTTTAACATGATACGTATACCATAGCACCTATACTTGGTCGTTTAACATGATACGTAAACCATAGCACCTATACTTGGTCATTTTGTAACATATTGGATTTCATAAACACACAAACAATCACAAATATGGGCGTATGAATATATGGCTTTAGAGAGAGAAAGTAGGATATTCTAGTGAGAGAAACACATGGAAGGTTAGATTCCAAATGAACATCCAACCCTCTACTTTTTGAGGTAGAGGGTATTTATAGTTGCATACTACACGTCCTCCTTCGGAATGTGGATCAGGCATACAGTGGGTAAAGACCCATCCTTCCTCCACGGGTGTTACACTACGCTAAACTAAACTAATAACTAACTAATAAACTGATAAATAATGATATGTCTACGAGCTAACTTGTGCTAGACTATAGTTGGGGTGACCGACACTTCACATGGAATTTCTAATTCCTAACAATCTCCCCCTAAGGGAGGTCACCCCATGATTTACATTTTGCATCCTAGCATTCTAATTAATCTTCAGTCTCGAGCTCGTAGACATCACTTCATCAAAATATTTAATCTTTATGCATTCATGGCGATTTCATCATAGTCCAACTACTTTGTACATTAAGTGGAGGTTATAGGGCTGATCCACATTTTGATGACCTTCGAGCATTATTTGAGATCATCAGTCACAGTTAATCTCAGTATCACCCATTGTTGTGTTGCCCGCATATGAAGTTGTGACAAACGGACCGACATGCTTACATTCTGGATCATGATTTCTTCTCATCCGAGTAGCGGAAGCTTTAGTTGATTCATTATATTTGCAGCAACGTAGCAGAAGCATGGAGTGAAAATATAAGAGTCATTGATGCACTAATCATGATTTCTTTTGAAATGAATGTGTAGTGTGAGCATGCGGCTATGGATTGACCTCTCCATTATGATCAACTGCAAACGTTGGATGTATCTGCATACAACAGTTAGCAATAAAACACACGAAAGTGTCTTTGATCGCTTTCGTTGAATTGAGGTACACGCCCACGGTTCCCGTTGATCGATTACAAGTACCGCTTCGTGATTAGGTATAATTCGAAGAATCTCCTTGACGGGGTTTCGTTTGCTCAAGTCGTTCTCAAACCGAACGTCTCAAAGAAGACACCACGGAGTGAGTGAACCGGTAATTGAGATTCATTGATTGATGAAAATTGATTTGAAAAACAATGGCGTATTACTTAGAAGAAAGAGTTTTGCAATACGAAGGTTTTATGAGAAAGATCAATTTTCAATCATAAATCGCTTTGTATTTGAAAAGAGTACACATTCGATGTGCTAGAGAAAGAAGAGATTCGCACATCGAACGGTTTTTCCAAAAGTATTTTTCAATCGTAGATACTTTTGAGTTTGAAAACATGAATACACATTCGATGTGCTAGAGAAAAGAAGATTTGCACATCGAACGGTTTTCCAAAAGTATTCTTCAATTCATTTCTGGACCAAGGTTGATTCAAGAATGAATCACTCCATTGTTTCTATCCGGTTGTCACAAGCTTGATCTTTTGAAAGATCTCACATGTCACCCACCAAGAGCTTGTTTGATGTTGGCTCTGAAGGATTTCCATCTTCATCGTGAATACTTTTACATATCACTTGGATGTTACGGCAATACCACAAGGATAATCGTAGGACTCTCAATATATACTTACTTTCCACATTGTGTGAAATGACAAGTCTTCATTAATTTTGTGTCCTAATGAGATATTGTGGATGATCTCTTGGCTCTAGACTCAATTGTGCACATTTGGTTCCTATGCGAGAGACTAGGGAGAGGGTCTCTTCTTCAATATCAACAATCTCTAAGAGAAAGTCGATAGATTATGTAGGTTCCCGTGAGAATGAAACAAGCCCTTTTAAGAGGAACTTGAGTAGCTTGGGAAGTTGTAGTGCGGTCGTCACTTGGTCCATGACGTCTTGTCTTCAATACTGCGTTACCTTAGTAACCACCAGTAGCATATGTATTGAACACAGTTACGCCCTAAGGTTGAATTATTGGAGGGCTATTTATTTTCACCCTTTTCACATTCATTTCTTTTTCATTCTTTAACCCTTGATTGCTTACGAGACTTCATAACTAGAACCTTGTTGGGTTTATTCGGTTCTAGCTCTATCTCATCCGCACTCTTCCCAATTCTCACTTTTCTCCTTTTTCAATATACCTAAGGACTCTACACTATCTAGTGGATTGTCCTGGTAGATCCTCCGATTCGGCGGATCGTGGGAACTAATACCTAACCTCACCATCCTTATAACTCCATGCATAAAGTAAAATGGTCGGTCTTTTGGTACAGTTCATTCCTTCACGAAACCAATTGAAAAATCATTTGGAAAATCAATCAAGGTACTTGTGATATAAAATCAAAGCATTTTGTACCTTAATTGTTTTGATCATTTAGAAAAGCTCCCCCTCAACATGTGCATATGATTTTGAAATTGTTTAGCACATGGAAGTAAGAGTTCTTTGAAATATTTTCTTTGATCACAATTTTCATAGAAAAAGCCATTTGATTTTCTTGGTAAAATTCTCCCCCTCAATATGTGCGTAGGATATTTGAAATCATTTTATCACATAGAGGAAAGAGTTCATTTGAAGTACATCCACGATCACAAAAACCATTAAGAAACCATTTAGAAAATCAATCAATGTACTTTATGTTGAAACATAGAAATCTTTGTACCTTGAAAGTTTATTTTCTTTTTGAAATGCTCCCCCTCAATATATGCTTCGAGATTGAAAGCATTTAGCACATATGGGAGAGCGACTGCACAATTGAATCAAAACGATCACCTTTATCAAATTTCATTATTAAATCACAAATTCTCCCCCAATCAAAAATATCAAACCCTTTGAGATTTTGGATCCCAAATGATTTAATACGGTTTAGAAAACATGGGAGAAAATGTGTCTGATTTAAAAATGTTGGGAATTCTACTAAGTATGAATTATGTTGATGTTACTACTAAAGGATTCTGCTGAAGTGTATGGATTCTACTGAAGACTTAATTCTGCTGAAGTTAGGAAACCGTGTAGATGGTTTCTGCGGATATAGATATTCCGCGTATTATATAGTTAGTTTGGATATGCATGAACTTTATTAGGTAGTTATATTGTATATCTTATTTAGTTTTATGTTTATACGTTTCTTGGGAAACGGGTTAGGGTTCCTTGTGTATAAAAGGAACACAATAGTATGAGTTATGTACGTGTGGAAAAACGAAGTTTTAGTATTATTAAAAGATCCATAGAGGATCAAAGTGTTCTTAGTTATTTGTGTTTGTTCTTGTGTTTAAATTCCGCTTGAATACAAGTTATAGAGACTGTCTAATAGTGTGTTTGTCATTACATAAGCATAACTATCGATCTACGAGTGCTTTAAAGATCTATCAAGGTCTTTGTTTCAACAAGTGGTATCGAGCCTCGGAGAGTCTCTACGATACTAAGACGATCTTTCCTTTACACCCATACAACCAAAACAATTCAACCTTCACCATGCCTGGATCTGATGATGGTATGGATGTCACCAACAACAATAACAACACCTCAATGCAACAACTCAGCCTCTCTAACAGGAATGCTAAGTTTCCTTATCTCAAGAAGGAGGAGTACGATTTGTGGTCAATGAAGATGCATAACTGGATCTCCAACATTGATTGGAATCTCTGGGAAATTGTAAAGAAGGGGAACAGTTTGAAGAGGACTATCACGGATCCCGATGGTAATTTTACTATTGTTCCTCCCAAATCTGCTTTGAAGAGATCTCGCCGCGTTCAAAGAGAGCACAAAGTAAGAACTATTCTCCTTTGGTTATTCACGAAGATCACTGGGTGATTTTCACTACATCTTTGGATGCTAAGGATATATGGATGGCAATCAAGGCTAGGTTTGGTGGGAATGAGGAGTCCAGAGAATGCGAAGTCAATGTTGAAACAATGTTTAAAGAATTCCAAAAATCGAAGAAGAAGGAATCCACAAAGGTTATGACGGGTTTCATAAGATATTGAGTCAATTGAATCACCAAGGCAAAGCCGATAATGATGACCTGCAACTCAAAGTTTTGAGATCCCTACCTTCATCTTGGTTGCGGTAAGCATTGCCCTCAAAGCTAAAGGTGGGTCGGATATGCTCACTTTGATGAACTATATAAGACTTAAATCTCTTGAGCACGATGTGAGAAGTCCTTTCGTTCATCCACCCTAGTCATACTGACTTTTGTTGGGGCCTCCTCAAATAGGATGACTTATGCTCCAAGTCTTGTTTCCTCAAACATCATCTTCCTACACTACTACTTCATCAAGTTCTCAACCTAAAACTAGAAGATGTGATTCACTCTTTTGTTGCTGATTATGACACTCAGCAGCAACTAGCCTTTGAGGAATTTGAACAGGTGGATCCATTTGACATGGAGGAGATGAATTTGAAGTGGCAACTGGCTATGCTCTCAATGAACATCAAGAAGTTTGAGAGTAAGTCAGGGAGAAAGTTTGGCTTCCAAGGAAGAGATCCAGCTAGGTTAAACAGAGGCAAAGTCAAATGCTTTACTTGTGGTCAGATGGGTCAGTTCTCTAAAGAATGCAAGGACGGGAAGGTTGCTGATGAGGTGAGATATACTTCCTATCAGCATATTCAGAAGGAAGCTGGAAATTCAAAGGTTGGAAACTCCTCAGCACTTGTCACTGTGGATGACCATGTTGACTGAAAGATGCATGAGCATGAGAATGATGATGGTCCTGGCTCGGAGAATATTGGATTGCTGGCTAGCTGTACTTCAGAGGATAGGCATGATCAAGTTGTCTTAATGGGCATCTCTCAGGTACATAACTGTGTTTTTGGTTGTAGTGAACGTTATAATGAACTTAAAGTAGCCTATGATGAATTGAAACCTAGATATAATGAATGCTATGTTAAAGTTGAGGCTTATAAAAAGGCGTTAAAAACATTAGAAAGACAAAAGGTTTGGTTTCAAAAGAATCAATTGGCTTATGATGAGAAGTTAAGGGTGTTAGAAAGTGATTTAGAATGCACTAAAATTGATTTAAAAAGAACTGAGAAAGAAAAAGCTGATGTAGTTTCTGAAAACAAAGTGCTAAAAGAGAAACTAGATGAGGAAGTAGCTAGGCATAAAGAATGGTTAATGAATGGAAACAAATTAGCTGGCTTCATCTATTGCAGTCAAACTCCTAACTCTATAGTAGCTTTAGGTTTTAAGAAATATGTTGGCTTAGAAGCTAGGGATGACACACGTAAATCTACACCAGGAGGACTGGCTAACTTTGTAAAAGAGGGTAATTTACATGTTGTACGTGGACCTATTAGAGGTGAACATATGCCCATTGACCTTTCCATCACTGTTGACTTTGATGGATCACACCATCTTTATGGTAAAAAGTCAAAAGACTTGCGGACACGATTCTTCATCTACCGACTTTGTCTCTTGTTGTGTGATGACAAGTCCTCGACCAAGGGTCTACTTCTACTACCGGTGTGATTCAAATGACAAGTTAGACCTTCCCAAGACCTTGCCCAAGCCTACACCCAAGACTGCTTACAAGCCTTTTAAAGTTGTTGCTGAGGAATCAACTTCCAAGCCAGTTTATTCTGAAGACTTGTCTTTTAATTCTTTAAACAATAATGCTTTTAAGTTTGCTAAAAACAATTCTGTTAATTCTTGTGGTTTGAATGCTTTTGCATGTAATAGAACATCTTTTCCTTTGAATAAATCTTCTAAGAAGAAGACATGTTTTGTTTGTGGAAGCAAATTTCATTTAATTAAGGATTGTAATTTTCATGAGCAAAGAATGGGTGCAGTCTTTGGTCAAAAGAACTCTAGACCAATGTGGACAAATATTAATGATATACCACCTTTTATTCCACAAGCAACTAATAAACCTTCTCCTTGAGAAGATCATTGCTAGACCTTATGTGAAACCAACAAGTTCATATTTTCAAAAGGTTATTGGCACGGATGTGTTGACTCAATTTATGATGGGATGGGAACTTGGGGTATCATTGTGAAGCCCTCTCAAGAGTTGTTCTAGGACTAGAAAGGGACCAAATTTTCAATGGAGGTCCAAGAACAATGGTGGATCTTTTGTTTCTACATAGCCTAAATCTAGTGATCCACAAGGAGGCTTAAGTCAAGAATGACTTGAGCCTCCATAGTACTTATATTTTGTATATTTTTTGTTGTTGTAGGATCATCCTCTTAAGCATAAGGACGTTGGCATTGTTGATAGTGGTTGTTCCAGAAGCAATGCTGGAAATAGAGAAATGATGCATAATTTCATACCCATTAAAGAAGGAGGCAATGTCACTTTTGGTGGAAGTAATGGTAGAATCATAGGGAAAGGAACCATCAAAACACCTCAACTGGATTTTGAGAATGTGTACTATGTTAAGGAACTGCAACACTTCAACTTGTTCTCAATCTCACAAATTTGTGACACCAAGAACAAAGTATTCTTCTCTGAGGATGAATGTCTTGTGCTATCTAAAGACTTCAAACTACCAGAAGATACATCAATTCTGCTGAGAGTTCCTAGAAATCACAATCTATACACATTCAACTTGAATGATGTTTGATTGGTCCTAAACTAGTCATCTTTATATTAGTCAACCACTTGTGAATGGTCAACCATAAAAGTCAAACTAATCTAGGACCAAAGACAGTTAAAATCCATGGGAGTATAGAATTAAATCCCCGGGTCGTTAAGTCCCAACGAGGTGTGTAAACTGTAATACAACGATCGTGTCTTGAAATGATATTGAATATACAAAAACAGAATATGATTGACTAACACTAGGAATGTGAATAGTAATAGCTACATCACGACTATGTCGTTAAAACGTGCAATCGAAACCTAAAACATAAAGATATACAAACGCACGTTTAACTTAAATTAAACGTAAACGTATAAAAATAAAACGATTATAACTATGATAGGGATTTGCATGTCTTAGCGACTTAAATGCAAATTAAATATAATTAAAATATTTAACTATAATTTACAAATTTATATAAAAGTTAAGAAAATCTAAAAAACTAAAACGTATATGTTTACGTAACAATTACGTAAACGTAACAAAATAAAAACTGAATTCGATCCAATACAACTCCCACAAATGTGAAAATCATATTTTTGGAATTCTAAAAAGATAAGAAAATTATTGGAAAATTAAAATAAATTTTTATAGTATTAAATTAATTAATATAAATTAAAAATGAATTAAATGTATTTAATAATGAATTAAATAATAAGAAAATCTAAAATTAACTTAAATAAATGAAATAAAGAATCTGAAAATTCTAAAATATTATAAAATAATTTTTGAAACTGAAAATATATTTTTTTACACAATTATTCTATTTATTATTAATTATTTACTATTATTAAGTATTAAAAACTATTATTGATTTATTAAAAATATTAAATGAATAAAGAAAAATCTAAAAATTTTTTACATAATTATTAAATAAATAAATGAACCTAAGAAAAATATAAAAAACATATAAGTGCTTAATAATAAGCTAAAAAGAAAATTAAAAAGCTAAATTATATTAAATAAATGCTATCACTATTTTAAAATTATGTTTTTGTGTTTTTCTTTTTCTGAAACTCAATATGTACAGATTGTGAACAAGTTTAATGAAAACAAAAACTTACAAACTAATAAATAAGCAAATTGAGAGCTTATGAGTCCAACAGTTAAGCTTTTGGCTTGACTGTTGGAACTCAAGCTCATAATAAGCTTGAAATAATCTATACAGTGGAAACAAAAGGTAAAATAAGATATACAAAAGTCCAATGGATAAATATAAACAAGAAAATGGACTGAAATGGTGTACAAGTGTGAGCTTATGGTTTAGACAGTTAAGCTTTTTGGGCTTAACTTGGATGGAGTGAAAGCTTGTAAAAGCTTGGTATAAGCTCCACACTGGAAAGCAAAAGAAAAATAATATGTATACAAGTGATATGAACAAGTATAAACAAGCATGTGTACTAGATTCACCAAATAAGCTTGTAATAAGCTAATAAGCTCATTCAGTACACTGCAGTACCAAACACTTTTGCAACTTTTTGAATGACAAATTACGCTGAGAGTATAAGCTGAAAATGGCAAAATAATAATTGAAGTAGCAAGCTGGGTTGGTTAGCTTTCTAAAAAGCCAAAACTCAAGTTGAGGGGATCACAGATGAGCTTTTTAGGAGCTTATGAAGTTGCTATGATTACACTGATTTCTCAATGTATGGCGAGAAATGGGACAAATAAAAAGCTTGTTGCGACCTACTTAATAGGCTGCAACATGAAATTTAAGCACTGGACCTTATTAACTGGTTGGTTAGCTTTTAAAAGGAACTAATTTCACAAGCTGGGTCCCAAGAATAAGCTTTTTGTGAGCTTATGAAGGAGGCCAGTGTATACTGAAAGCTCAGTATACACTGATGGAGTGGGACAAGTTACAAGCTACTTGCAGCCCTAGCAAATAAGCTGCTAGGGGAAAATTAAGCATAGGATCCTAAAGTTGGGTAGATAAGCTCCACAGGGAACTAAATCTCACAAGCTCATGATCACTAAGGAGCTTCTTAGAGCTGTTGGTAATGGTGTAAGTTCACTGAGTTCTCAGTGAACTTTTATGAGTGGGCAAACAACAAGCTCAATTATAACCTATCAATTAAGCTCATAAAAGCTACACAAGCACTGAAACATTAAGTGTGATAGATTAACCTCACATAAGGCCAAAAATCACAAGCTCAAGCTCAATGAGGAGCTATTTGAGAGCTTAGGAAAACAACTCCAACTACACAGTTTGCTTCTGTGTAGTGAGTAAGATGGGACAAAAAGTTTGGTTGATTAAGCTAACTAAATAAGCTACAAACTGAAAAACAAGCATACACATAACAACTAGGCCACAAGGGGTACACAAAGAAGCCAAATGTACAAGCTAGGGCTAAGTCATAAAGCTTTTGCAAGCTTATGAACTTGACAGCTAGACTTGTGCACATGGCAAAAACAAGCTAAAATAAGCTATAAAATAAGCTATTAAACATGAAATATAAAAATTAACAAAAGTACAATAAGAAAGATTAGTAACAAAGCTACAATACCCTAAAAGCACAGATTATGAACTTAAATAACAAAGACACAGGAAAAATAAACAATCAAATCAAAAACAGGAAAACTAAAAAATTTGACTTTTACTTAAAACACATAAGTTGACTAATATGAATTTAAAACTTAAACTACTGATTAAATAAGTTATATTAAGCTATAAGAACATGAAATAAACAAAGATAAACAACATTTAAACACTTAAGCAAGATTATAGGATCCAACAATCTCACAGTGCTCATTTAGAGATCATCAAGTGTCAATTTTACTTTCTCAAATGCTACACTACTTGATTAAGGATTTACTGAGTTACTTAAGCCATATAAAGTACATCAAACAAGAACAACCACAAACACATCCCTAAACACAGATTCACCATCAAATCCAAACAACCTTTAAAATGGACTGCTTTGAGGTTTTCAAAGCAAAGAGAGTGTTTACCAATTCCATCAAATCCAGAGGTACCAAAGTGTCAAAATGGACCTTTTCAAGACAAACAAGATGTCAAACAAGTCTAAGCCTATGAACATCAAAATTGGCATATTGGCGGTCTAAATGTAATATCAAACCACAACCAAATCCAAAACATAACAACCTAAGATTAAGCTCTAATATCATAAACAAACATCAAAGGAACACGAAACATGAAAATTAAAGCATCTAAAGCACTAAAACAAGAAATGCAAAAATGGTAAAAAATGAGCTTACAAGTGATATCCACGCTTAAAGCGAGAACCATGGCCACATAACACATCCTAAGGCTTTCCACAAAGCTTCTAAACCAAAGGCAATCCACAATTAACCTTGCTCCATGCGGTTTCACCAAGATCACATGATTATTTTGGATTTTCATTGTTTTCTTGATTTTAGTGTTTTCAATTTTAAAGACTAAACTGTTTTAAGGTCTCTAAAAGCTTTAAAGCTTTGTCGAGCTTATGTGAGCTTATTGAGTCCTTTAAACAACTACTTAACAAGAAATTAAAGTGGTGAAATTTAAAGGAATTTAAGCAAAACATAAAGCTGGAAAGATACTTGAAATTAAACTGAAAATGATGTTCCATTACACTACTTTAAGAAAGATTACAACATTAAAACTGTAAATGACAAGTAATTTAAAGAAAGCATTTTTAAAATTACACTATGTGAACAATGGCTAGTCCAAAGTTAAGTCTTCTCTCATCCATCTATTCTTTTTATATCATTCTGAGTTCCTTGTCGACCTCTGAATGTTTCCCACTTCATTTCAACCATTGGATCTTTCAAAATCATCATAATCGTCCATTTGGCATTTTGGCGCCAAAAGCCTTTTGAGCAGGTTTTTGCATTTAATGAACTTTGGGTGTTTGTGGAGGTGTTAGGGGAGTGGTTAAGCAGTGGGAGTGAGGTGGAAAGGTGGTGGTGGTGGCGGAAACCAGTGGTTTTGGTTTGCGAGGGAGGTGAGGGCGATGAGCAGTGGTGGCGGTTTATTATTTAAATCATGGATTGGGCTTGGGACTGGGCCAGCTGGGATTGGGTTTGGGTTTTGGATTAATAACAAAAGAGGGTCCGGTTTGGTTTTGTAGCTAATAAACACAAGGACCATTTATGTAATTTCTGAAAATGAAGGGCCTGATTTGAACTTTCCCCAAACATCACACAAGGACTAAACCTGCAATTAATGGTTAGTACAAGGACCAATATTGCATAAAATTCCATTTTTATAAATCCAAGGACCAAAACTGCCAACTTTGTAACTCCAGGGACCAAACTTGTAATTTTCTCAAAACTTATCATATAAGGACCAATATGCCATATTTGAATAGTACAAGGGTGTAGTTTGAATAATTTCCATTTTTAAACACCCAGGGACTGATTTTGACAATTTTGTAAAGTTGAGGGACCAAAGTTGTAAATTGTGATTTTTAAACTTCAAAGGACAATTTCTTACAACTTGTGAATCCCAAGGACCTTTATGACTTTTATAAGTTTTGGAATGACCGAGGACTAGTTTTGATAAATGGTGTAACTCAGGGTGGACCGAAACGACATTTGTGTGAACTTTGCGCATTTTTCACTTGTTTTTCAATCTTTTTGTTCCCGAGTCATATAAAAACACCTTTTTATGATATTTGTAACATTTATATAGTCATTTGTGTGTTTTTGGCTGTTTTTGTGGGTTTAAATAATATAAAATATATGTGTATTTAGACACATATCAATGTTCAACCAGAAGGTGATCTAACTTGCTTGGTGGCTAAAGCATCCCTGGATGAGTCTACAAAATGGCATAGAAGGATGGCTCATGCGAACTTCAAGACCATAAACAAGCTTTCTAAGCGGGTCTTGTTCAAGGACTTCCTTCCAAAGTTTTCACCAATGAATATAAGCTGTGTTGCACTGCAACAAAGGAAAGCAACACGAGCCTCATACAAAGCCATTCTTGTTGTGAGCATTATTTGACACCTCTTGATTCTTTGCATATGGATCTCTTTGGTCCAAACCAAGTCGGGAGTATTGATCATAAGTATTTACGTCGGTAATCACCGATGACTATAGCAGATTTTGTTGGGTATTCTTTCGAGGACTAAAGATGAAACATCTCAAGTGTTGAAAGAGTTCATTACCCTTGTTGAAAACCAGTTGAACAAAAGGTTAAAGGAATTCGATTGTGATAATGGGACGAGTTCAAGAATCTTTGTATTAATAGAACTCAGACGTCTAAAGGGATAAAGAGGACTATAGCACTCAAGAACCCCACAACAAAATGGGGTAGTTGAAAGAAAGAATAGGACCTTAATAGAGGCGAGAAGATCAATGCTTGCGGACTCTAAATTACCCACTATGTTACGGGTGAAGCGGTTTATGCGGCTTGCTATGTACTCAACGGGGTATCCATTACTAGACCTCATATCAAGACACCTTATGAACTTCTCATTGGGAAAGTTCTGCTATACATTACCTCAAACCGTTTAGATGTCAAGTGACCATTCGAACACCGGTGATCCATTGGGAAATTTGATGAGAAAGGCGATGAGGGTATATTGTGGGATATTCACTCATAGTAAGGCTTACGGGGTATACAATTTATCGCTAAGAAGATTGAGGATACTCAACACGAGATTTGTAGAAGACAAGCCTAATGTTCAAGGACAAGGTCATGTTTGGTCTTTTGATCTTGATTACTTGGCGATTACTTGGGTTATTCTAGACATGTGGCTAACCAAAATGCGGTACACGAGTCTCCACGACATTGCGGGTACCATGGATCTTGACTACGATTGTGAGTTTGAGGATGATGAATATCCTATTATTGTACCTTCCTTCTCCCCAACCATTTTGCGGTGATACTCCTCAAGTTACATCTGATGAGAGTGAAGATGAGTCACACTATGCAGAGGACCTTGCTAGGTGTAACACCCCCAAATCTCGGTACAGCGGAAGACTTAATCAAGTTTTCGGGGCGTTACTTTTTGGATTGGTATCGCACACAAGTAAAATAAAAGATAACCAATTAACCATTTAAAACCAATCCCAAATCAAATATTCAAACATTTAATCCGAAGATATAAATTTTAGGCCCAAAACATAGTTTAACAAAATAGGTCCCCATTGTTTATCCACGCCTCCATGCCAAGCTTCCACACGTCAAATAATCGAACATCTCTCGAATACGAGAAATCATGCTAAAAGGTCGAAACTACATTTGGTGAGTTCATAGGTTTAAGTTCAACAAAATCATAGTGGACACAGTAAGAGTTGATTTGCTATGCAAGACCTAGATAGGCAAATACCGTTTCACACAGATCCTACCGGATCTCCAATCATATAATCACTTACTCGGGCCCTGCGACTCTAGTCCGGCCTTTGTCGTGGCAACCTCTAGAGCAGTTGCCAACCCGGGCTGGAGTCGAGATAGAAGTCTATCCTTAGTTAGGCACGGTAAAACCTAGAATAAGGCAACAACTATCACACATCTATCTACTAAATTGACATATAAGCAAATCCAAATAGTTTTAACGGTCCAAAACAGTAGCATGATTCTCACCCCAAAATAGTTCAAAGCGTGGTTAAAGCGTAAATAAAAGTGGGGCTATGAAACTCACCTCAAGCAATCAACGCACAAATATCACTAGCGAGAAGATAGCGAAATCACGACACAACAACTATCGACTCGGCACAACCTATTAATGTAGACCAACTTAATATACATATTCCTCAAAATCAACGTTAACTACCCCAATATATTCCATTCCTTTATTTCCAAAAACGTCTCGTTTCACCATTTAATCCTAGTGTTTGGTATCCTCATGTGGGTGTATCGACTCAATATGATGCCATGAATGCACTCAAACAACCAATATATAACTCAATGCGACACAATGAGACCTTTAAACGATAAGCTCCATAGTTCAATAAGTTTCAGAATAAATAGTAGACCTTATCGAATTCGTCAACTCGATAAACTCATTTATTTACTCGTGTCGCTTATTATCCCATAAATAATCGTATCCTTAAAGAGTCATAAGGATAGTTCACCCATTAATAAGGTTACCCAACGTACCTAGCGGGCTCTTATTAGATTCGTCAACCTAATAAGTCCACTACCAACGTGGATCAACAATATTAACGTTAGGTTATCCGTAACCCATGCACACATAACGCAAATAAATAATTACTTATCCAACATTAAATGTCCACAATTGACATTTATTGATAAGCGATGTACTCGAAGCGTTAATTATTTATTTATTACAAAACCTCTCAATTTAGTCGTTAGTTTCATTTAAAACTAGTAAATAACAAGATAAATCTTGTTATTGATATTTTAGTACAAAAGCCCATTATTATTTACATTTCATAGTTTTATTAGCATTTCCATATATAAATATATTTCGTCAAATTCGATTATAAATCTCATATCGTTATTAGTTTCGAGTCCACAAGCACGAGTCATAACTTCTCGGCTTTTAATCAATCAATCGTCAAATTATACTAAAGTCCATATTACGGCTTTGTGAGTCAACTATTGACTAAAAGTCAAAGTGGCCGACGTAGCTCAAAGTCACAATATATATATCAAGTCCATAATTAAAAGTCATAACGTGCAATTCAATCCCAAACCAACTCAAAACAATCTCGCTTGACCAATCAATCAACCAATTATACTCGAAACCAATGTTATGACCCTAATGGTCATGACACGGTCATGATCAAGACCACGTGAACCAAACAAGCTTCTAAAAGCTTTTCGGCTCCACGCGTCTCATCAAACCTCAACAAAACCAATCAATAAGCTACCAAATCGACCCGACTCAGACCCAAGACCCAAGTGGGTCTCGTACGCCCCTCATGAGCCTCGTACGAACCCAAGGTGGCTCGTCCACCTCACCAAACTACTCCAAATCCAATCCACAACACTCAAAACCAATCATTCAAGCTCCAAACACTATCTAAACACAAAACCCATCAACAATCTAGACCAACAACATGAACATAAACCCTAAAATGCAAAACCCATCAAATTAATGCACCACACATGTACCAAACACTAATTACTTGTATATTTCATCACTAAATAGCTTTAATTTCATGTTCTACCCAAAAGCCCCAAAAATAATAATTAGGTCGAAACCATAATTACCCATTTCGTGGCTTTTTATTGTTCAAACAAGCCCAAAACATGTTCTATTTACCTTCTCTAATCACCAATTACAAAAGCCCTTTGAAATCTTTAGAAACCCTAAAAGTACGAATCTTAATTCTTGAATTTGGAGGTGTTAATGAAGTCCAAATTGAGTGTATGATATATGGTTGAAAAGAGGAGAAAGAGATCTATCTTTTGGTGGTGGAGGTGTGATGTGACGTGCCGGAGTGGCGGCGGTGGTGGCCGGAAAGTGGCTGGATTTTATGAAGGTGGTGGTTTAGGGTTTTTAGTGAGAGAAACAAGAGAGATAAAGTAGTGTGTGTGCTTTTCTAGTGAGAGAAAGAGATGGGGGAAATGAGGCTTGAGTGGGGATTATATACTAGGCCACTAGGGACCTAAAAATAATTATTTTGGTGGGGCGCCGGCTAGGTGGGAAAAGAGGAGGGTTCGGGTTGAAACTTTTCGTATCTATCTCGTTTACCCATTCCCGAGCTCACATATCGTCCCAGTGTCCCACTACATTTATTTGACTTCCAACATCGTTACTCACGTTTTCCATAAGTTTTGACTATTTATTTGTCAATTTTCGATTCACGATCTAAAGTTACAATAACTCTTGTTTTAGGCTTTTCTAGTGCCGAATCGAATAGTGCCTACCAAATAGAGTTAAAAGCACATCGATAACTCATTTAATAATGAAATAAACCGTAAAACCAATCGGCGGTATAAAATCAAGTCACGGTTTATAAAATAGTGTTAAAGGCAAAACTCGGTTTAATTTAACGTAATCGGTTACCTAAAATAGACTCACTAAATTGCCGGTTGTCACACTAGGCTTAAGAAACAAGTATGCAGCTAACCTTGAAGCTGAGAAGTTTGATGGGAAGGTTGCAAGAGAAGCAGTCAGTGGAAACTATGATTCTCCTGATGATGATTCTGTTTCTCCTATCATCACCGTCTGCGATGGTCATGTTGTTTCTACTCCCATTTCTACTAAAGTGTATGACAATTTGGAGAACTTTATACACGATTTCCAAGTCCTTGGATCTTGGTAATCATCGACCAAAGTTGGCATCTTCACCTCACCTTCCTATAGCGGTGATTTTGAGCCAAGCGTGACTAATCTTGATACATCTATTGAAGTCAACCCCTTGCTACAAAAGAATCAACATTGCTCATCCTCGATCTAATGTAATTGGTGATCTTTTAGCACTGTTAGAACTAGAAGGGATGTGACAAGTTCTAAATATGGACATGTTGCTTTTCTTTCCTATGTCTCAAACCAACAAAGGGACAATCATACGGACTTTAAGCATTGTCATTTGCTTGTTTTTTCTCAAGTGGAACCAACCGGTTTACTCAAGCTCTTGAAGATTCAAGTTGGCTTGAAGCAATGCAAGAAGAGATGTAACAATTTCAAAATCAGCAGGTTTGGATCTTGGTACCACTACCTGATGGTAAGTATGCAATTGGGACAAAATGGATTTTGAAGAATAAAAGAGATGCAAGGGGGGTTGTGATTAAGAAGAAAGCAAGATTAGTGGCTCAGGGGTTCAGGAAAGAGGAAGGAATTGATTATGATGAAGTGTTTGCACCTGTTGCTAGAGTTGAGGCCATTCGAATATTCTTGGCTTATGCATCCTACATGGGGTTTATGGTATATCAGATGGATGTCAAAGGTGCTTTCCTATATGGTGAAATAGAAGAGGAGGTTTATGTCACTCAACCCAAAGGATTTGAAGACCCAGATCATCCAAAACATGTTTACCGGGTTGTTAAAGCTCTCTATGGACTACATCGAGCAACAAGAGCATGGTATGCTAGGCTTTGACATTCTGTTGAAGCATGGTTATAGAAGAGGTGCCATTGACAAAACACTTTTCCTAAAGAAGAATTCCACAGACATCATACTTGTGCAAGTTTATGTGGATGACATTATATTTGGCTCTACTAAAGAAGCTTGGTGCGGGGAGTTTGAGGAGCTTATGAAGGAGAGTTTCGGATGAGTGCTATGGGGAGCTTACTTTCTTTTGGGTCTCAAGTTCGTGAAAACGATGGTATTTTTATCGGTCGGGATAAATATGTGAGGACATTTGAAGAAATTTGGTATGGAAAATGTCGAGCTGCTACTACACCTTATGTAGCTCAAAACCTAAGAACAACATTGAACCGGATCCGGTGTGAATGTTCACTTATATAGATCTATGATTGGTTCATTGATGTATTTAACGACTTATAGGCACGATATTACATTTGTTGTGAGTGTTTGTTCTAGACATCAAGTCACCCACTTGTTTCCCATCGAATGCGATCAAGAAGATCTTTAAGTACCTCAAGGCCAACCACATTTAGGTCTTTGGTACCCAAAGAGTCTTCTTTTAAGTTGGAAGCATATAGTGATAGTGATTATCTTGGTGCAAATCGGATAGGAGATCCACTGGCTGGAGGTTGCCAATTCCTTGGAAAGAGATTGGTTTCTTGGAAATGCAAGAAACAAACTATTGTGGCTACCTCATCTCATCAAAGCAGTATGTTGTTTGCGCTGATTGTTGTGGTCGGTACTATGGATACAAAATCAATTGTTGGATTATGGGTTTAACTTCATGAACACAACAATTTTATTGATAATCAAAGTACCATATGTATTGTTAAAAATCCAGGTTTTCACAGTAGAACTAAGCATATTGAAATCGGGCACCACTTTATAAGAGATGCATATGAAAACATTTGATAAAAGTGGTTAAGATTCACCTTGATGATAATGTGGCGATTTATTGACAAAGGCTTTTGATGGACCAAGGTTTCAACACCTTGTGGTCAATATTGGGATGCTTAACCCTTAACTGCAAAGTTTAAGGGGAGGCATAGGCTTCAGGGGAGGCATATGCCTCAGGGGAGGATTCATGTTGTAAAATTTGTAAATTATTGTTTATATTTTAGTTTGCTAACACTAACCAGCTAATGTTCTTTTAGTTTTGTCTGTTTTGGTTTGGTTTGTGTGTTTCTCTGTGTCTATTTTGCAGAATGCCTATATAAGTTGAAATTCACCATGTTTAGTTAATTGGAAAATGGTCAAGTAAGCTTAAAGCTTGTTTCTCTTGAAAGAAGAAATCTTGAAGTGATCTTATTATTTCTCTTGAAGAAATCTTGAAGTTAAATTGTTCATTCATTCAAGAAATAGTTTGACTTACGACTTCGACTTACAATCAACTTCAAATGAAAATACAAGACCATTTCTATACAAGATCTACTAAACCTATACTAGCTCCTATCATCTACTAGCTCATATCATCTATTCCAAATCTTTGGTTGCATGACCCGGTCTGACGAAGAAGCTAAAGACAAAAATGGAAAGGATGGATTGATGAAAACGAAGATGAAGATGGTGGAAATGGTAGATGGATTTGTGATACGAAAAATCTTCAGTTGTTCCATCTACTCGTTCCACCATAAAGAAATTACTCCATCTTCCTTTTGCCCTTTCCCTTAACGATATGTGATGAAGCACCAAAACATGGCGCAGGAAGAGCTAACACCACCTCTCTTCTGGCACGTGGCCTTGGTTGAGGTTGTGGTGTTGAAGGTTGGGGGTGTGATGTCCTCTTCTTGTTGAAGAGTGGATCTAGACGATCTGAGTCATCAGAATCACCAGAAGACTCACTTGGATCCACTGCACTATCATCTTCAGAAGAAGAGAGAAAGGGGTACTTCAAAGGTTGAGGTTCATTTTGATAAGAAGATCGCAAAAATAGGCGAAAATCATCACTGGATGATGATGATGAAGATGATGATGATGGAGAGGAGGTTGGATCAATGACCTCTGGTTTGGTAGATATGGTTTTGTTGATGCTTGTGGTATTTTTGGAGAACTTAGGGTTTGTGAAGATAATTGGGGGTAAATGATTTGTGGTAAGTGTGCATTGGGACTACCTTATAGGCGGATTCAAGGCTTTATGATAATTACTGCGAGTTGGGTGTCACGGTAAAAGATATTTCTTGAAGAATACTTAGCCACTTGAGCCGTTTCTTTGGTGACCTTCTTGATAGTTTGACTTGTTTTCTTTGAAGTGTTAAGTTTGAAATTGGTTGAAGTTATTTTCCACATAAGATATGGTCAACATGAGTTCCGATATATTTGACCATCAATTGGGTAACTTCTATTATTAACCAATTTGCATATCTTCGCTCAAAATATCGATTCCCACCTCATTTGAATTAAAAACACTTCCGGTTCGTGAATCATAACCTCTTATCACGATTTCTCATGGCGCTTCACTTCAAGAAAGATCATAACAAAGTGGCTTTTCGGGAGCAAAGGGTCATGAATTATATGAACCAATGGTGGATTTCTTGAAGCGATCAAAGATTTATTATGCTTTAACGCATTCTCCAAGTGTGATATATGAATCACTTGGTTACACAATTTTGGGCATACGCTCTGAAGCGGGTGACACGAGATTGTCGCTATGATTGATGGAGCAGAGTAGGTTGTGATGGAGGAGTTGATCCGAAGAAAGCTTCGTTTGGATGATGTAGATGGGGTGTATCATTCTAATACTGTGGAGATACTTGCTGGGCTAAGAGCTTTGTGTTATCAAAGTACTAGAACATATTTGTGGCAGAAAAACTAGCTTTGCCCTATGTGAAGGTTTTTGGTACATACTTTACTTCAATGTATTGGTAATAAGTCAGGGGGATGGAATCAATTTTCTACTCAATTGGGTTGTGGGATTGTATGTCTGTCACAGGGGTTAACTTATAATTTTTCTAAATTTATTTTTGATAACATGGTTGAAAATGTTCAGAGGAAAAAGCATAAGTTTTAATGTACCCTAGGTTTTGCAAATGATTTTAGACATTACAACCCAAGTCCAAGCCTTTTGTCCCATAGGTGCTCACGAGTGCTAAACTATTTGCTTCAATGAAAACTCATTTTGAGGGAACATCATCCTTTGCTAGCGGATATGTTGCCTCATGGCAATGAGGTTGCTGATGAGGGTAATGTTGTTGGTTCTTCACCCTCTACTACTATTGTTGCTGATGGTACTCCATCAGTTGCCATGGATAAGGGCCCTTCCAATACTGCTGAAGCAGCACATGTTACTCCTGACCAACCTCCACCTACACTTTGCCTATACCTGGTCCTAGTCCACCACCGCTCATGATAATCTTGATGAGTTTGGGCATGAGGTTAATAGACAGCCCACACCTAGTCTTGTAAGAGAGCCATTTGTTGAAAGCTCTCCTATCATTGAGCATGATATTATTTCTCCTGCGAGGTCCAATGATGCTCCCATTACCACTGAGCAATCTGCTGGTGGAGTTGAGGACCCTATTAATCTCACATCTATATATGTTTTGCTCAACAGGACTGTGAAAGAAGTTGCAGATCTCAAAAAGGAGCTTGCTGAGACTAAATCTTCACTTGGTGGTGAGATTGTGGAATTAAAAAGAAAGGTTAAGGATTTAGAGGACCAACTTGGGAAAAGTAGTAAAAGGAGGTTTCTGGACTCTTCTGATAAGGAGCAAGAGGATACTTAATTTGAGTCACTTGATATTTTGGCTGATGTGGCTCAGAAGACTAATGTTCCTCCACCAGTTGTGGCTCAGAACAAGGAACCTATTTTGTTTACTAGAAGAAGAAGAAGAAAGTATTTAAACAAGGTTCCTTGAAGCTTCGGAGGAACCGGTGTTGAAAATGTTACAATCTTGAAGACAATATTGATGATGCAAAAATGGTAGATGTTGGTTCTGCACATGGTAAAGATACATCTGTACCAGAAACATCTTGTCCTACACCTTCAGCAGATGATCATGAAGTATTTTTTGCTGGAAGAAGTTTTAATCTGAATCCTAATGTTGATGTCTTTTCTACACCTGTTGAAGATTTATCTCAACATGTTTCTTCTGATGCTAACTTGGGTGTTTCTTCTGAAGTTCCTATTGTTGATACTTTTCATATTGATTCTACTAAGGAATCTGCTGACAAAGAGCAAGGTGTAATGATTGATGAAGCGCTTGGTTCAGATCTTGTGAGTGAACAGGAAAAGCAAGAACAAGCAAGATTGCTAGTTGAGTGTGCAAATATGAAGAAGAGTCATGTCTTGGCTCAACAGCTTAAAGCTCAGTTTACTACAAACTTGCCTCCTGAGAGACAAAGAGAACTTGATGAACTAGCTCCTCAGATCACTGATAAGCAATGGGATGCTTATACTCATCAGGTTGCATCCAATCCTACTCTTGCACAAAGTATTTTGGGAGTAGACTTTGACAGTGAGAATTTTGCTGCTCAAATGATGGCTCTTGGACATCAAAGGAAGCAAGCTGCAGTTGCACAAAGAAAAGTTCTTGCTGCACAGAAAGCTAAAGCAAAAAGAGAAAGACCACCAACTGAAGCTCAAAAGAAGTTTTACATGAGGACTGTTGTGTATAACCAAAGTACACTTATCTATCAGTCTAGTTTGAAGAAGAAACAAGTTTGGGCATTATCTGATTCTGAGTTGAATAGCATGTATCATATTATTATGAAGCAGAATACATCAATTTCTACCTCAAAGAGGGTTGCTGATAGTGCAGATGCTCCAAAGGCAAAGAGACCTAAGCAAGTTGAGATTGTGGATTCTTTTGATGATATTGTACCAAAGATGATTTATCCTGGTGTTACTTCTGAAGCATCTACTGAAGTTATTCATTCAGCTGAAAAGGTTCAATCTGCTGAACCTCGTGTTGTTTCTTCTGAAGTATTACCCTGTGTTGCACCTATTGATAAAGTAGGAGAAAAGTTGGGTAAGGAAGCTGAAAAGACAGCTACTAACGCTAAGAGGGCCAGAGAGGTGCTTGAGATAATGTATGAGTTGCGTGGTGTTGCTTCACTTAAGTCTACTTCTACTTCGTCCATTCCTGCTAAAGATGTTCATGATAAGATATCATCTTACTGTCTCTATGGAGATGTATATACGGTAGGAGGAAGAAAGAATGTCTAAAGAAGACACATTACTCTAAGGAGATCTATGAGATCGGATGGGACATACACTTCTAGGATTCATAAGTCTCTCGAGGTAGTTCTTTGGATCTAAAAACATCGATTCAACTTTCATTAAAGAAAGATCTGTGATGTTTTCTTGAAGGATCTCATGATGTGTTGTTGCTTGGACTTTGGTGATGGACAACTTAACACTATTTTTCATTGGATAATTCTTCTATGCGGTTTAATTTCTTGAAGGAAATATTTCATCCGGTGGATAGGCAAGATTTGAATACTACTGTATGGTCTTGTTACTAAGCATTATGCTAATCATTCACCACGGGTTCGGTTTATACTTGTTGGGTGATCTTCAAGTTACATTTGACTCTCAATCTCTAGATGGTAAAGGGTTTTCTGTTTGGAAGAATTCACATAAGTGGAAGGTTGAGACTTGGAGATTTTATCCTTTGCCACATGTGCATGTGGTGGAGACAAAGTGTGGGATGATTGTATGTATGTTCTCGATAAGATTTATCCTTTATGCATGTCATTGATGGAAAGTATGCTTAGAAAGAAGTTGGAAGTTACACCGATCCGATTGGGAATGATAAGTTGAATGCCGAACAATTGGTTGGATTGATTAAGAATCACCGCAACATCGATGTCATCTTGATTATGGTATTTTGTATTATTTGTAATCTTTGTTTTATTTGATTCTTTGTTTCATTCTTAGTTATTAAAAAAAAAAAAAAAAAAAAAAAAAACCTATGTATATTCTATGTTTGTCTAACTTTTCTTGCGGGTTTGTTGTACATTGTTGATGGTTATCGACTCACCGGTTGTGCCTTGTGTACATCAAAGAGTTAGCTAGTCCAAAGGGTATAGCTTTGGTAAAGACACATCAAATCATTGATAGTTGTAATGGTTTGCTCAAAATCATAGGGTTTGCAACCACCCATGCTTAATTCTTGAGGTTGTATGGTCATCAATTCACCATGGTTTATTCCTTTTGGAATCCAAGATTTGGCTAGCCCACAAGTAAATGGCTTGTGGTAAAGGCGATGGAATACCATATTTGGTAATCAATTCACCAAGGGATTCTTTCACCTAAGAATTGACTAGTCTTGAGCAAGCGGCTACGGTAAAGACATTTCAAATCCGTTGATGGTTCTTGATTTGCTAATAAATCGAGATGGTTATCGGTGTACCATAGTTTTCGAATTTAAACATATGGCTACTCCGGTAGTAATGGCTATTGGTAAAGAGACATCAAACCTATTATTTTCAATGATTCACCTCTCACGGAGTTAACACACCGGATGTGATGAGAATAGTATGAAACTAATATGTTTTGATGTACATTATGTCATTTGTTCTTTGCAAAGATACGGTGTTTCAAAGTTTTATCATCATAGAGATGTATTTGTTTTGGTTCTTTGTTGATGATGTTCGACTACAATCCTCTTATGTTCTTGTGTTAAAGATATATCAAGCTGGAACTTAACCTAGTCAAATTCCAGTTTAGGGAGGATTGTTGGGAATTCTACTAAGTATGAATTATCTTGATATTGTTATGAAGGATTACTGCTTGAAGTGTATGGATTCTATGAAGACTTAATTACTGAAGTTAGGAAACCGTGTAGATGGTTTCTGCGGATATAGATATTCCGCGTATTATATAGTTAGTTTGGATATCCATGAACTTTATTAGGAAGTTATATTGTATATCTTATTTAGTTTTATGTTTATCGTTTCTTGGGAAGCGGGTTAGGGTTCCTTGTGTATAAAAGGAACACAATAGTATGAGTTATGTGCGTGTGGAAAACAAAGTTTTAGTATTATTAAAAGATCCATAGAGGATCAAAGTGTTCTTAGTTATTTGTGTTTGTTATTGTGTTTAAATTCCTCTTGAATACAAGTTATAGAGACTGTCTAATAGTGTGTTTGTGATTACATAAGCATAACTATCGATCTACGAGTGCTTTAAAGATCTATCAAGGTCTTTGTTTCAACAAAAAACTCATCTTGTTTTTGGATAAATGCTCCCCCTCAACATGTGCATTATGTATACTGAAATCGTTTGGCACATGGAGGCAGGAGTGCCTTTGAAGGACTAAAACCAATTTCATTTAAAATAGATTTGAGATTTAAATCACGATCTCTCCCCCGATCAAAAATTTCAAACCATTTGAGATTTGTGATCCCAAAAGATTTAAATCATTTAGAAAATTTTGGGGAAAGAGCGTGGCAAGATTTGATTTTGAAAAATGACGAGATAAGGACCATTTTAAGACATTAAAGATTGTTAGGTGTCGGTATGATTGTTTTAAGAGATCTTTAAGTAAAATAAAACAATTTCACAATCAAACAAAACGAGAAAAGATTTCATTTTGAGATCTTGATTTTTAAAGAAAATAATACCATGACATAACATTAAATCTTTAGATCACCACATTTTAACGTACAAACAGACTTTTTGATGAAATATCGTTTGAAAATATTTAATTTGAAATCACTGAAGATTTGACAAAATAAAGTCCGATTGATTTCAAAACTTTGAATCCGATTTATTTTCAAAACAATATTTTTCATTTTCAAAACAATATTTTTCAAAATTGTTTAAAAATGGAGTAATTCACTACTTGTCTGCACAAAGATCGTTAGGTGGTTAATTGCTTTTGTTGTTGTTCTTTGAAAATTTGGAAGAAAACCATTTGCGAAGCGGTGAGACCTCCGAAGTTGCATCTATCGTGCCAACTATCCATGGAGAGATCTGATTAAGCTATGTTTCTTCGTTTGTCGACCCAAGATATAGTTACCCTTTCCTTTAAGCATCCAATCATCTTTATTTGTGGGATCCGGATCGGGAACATTCTTATGAACCATGATATCTGCATACGTTAGTAGACATACAAACAGATATATGGTGGTCGACATCACCCAAATAGCAATCGACTAATAAAAGTCAATTCAACATATCAATCAGATCATAAAAGGCATGGGGAGTATGTGTTAATCAAACTCTAGTCATCTAATCCTAACAATCATATCCTAGGCACCTAGTCCTTCAACGTAGGTTAACATGTTTTACATTTAAGTATATAGGATAAATAGATATGCCCGTTAGATGATATAGATTTGAAAACATTCCCCCCTCAATCAATGACTTATTTTTCTTAAAAGCTTAAAAGCGCTGAAGTCATTGATTGAGTTTTCAATTTTTATGAAAACTCTGATTCTGATTGATTTTTCAAGCAATCATTTTCCACCATTTTGAAATACAACAAATATTTTTCTAAAAATTTTAGACGGAAAAACATTTGTGTAGGAACAATGATCCTTGACATACTTTCCTCATTTTGTTTTAGGATAAGTGCACGAAATATTTGAAAATTGGTTTAGCGTGAGACTTTCCTTTCTTGAAGAGCGGGTTGCTATCTCAAATAATAGCAAACCATAGTTTTAAGAACGGGTTACTGATCAAGTAATAGCGCAAGCCATCATTTGAAGCCACAGTTCTGATCTGAAATAAGCGTAAGCCATAGTTTTAGACATGTTTTGAAAAAGAATATTTACACCTCCTGCTCGAACTTCATCTATGGTCCCGTGCCATTATTGTATGACATTTCTAAGACCGCATATGTTATCGATACCAGAAGACATGTCTTGAGAAAACATATTTTTGGTATTTTTCAAGTTTTCTGATTTTTATGGGTTTTTTGAAGGTTTTATATTTTTCTATTTTGCTTTTTGATAAATATATACAAAGATAGAGAAGATGATATAGTTTAAGAAGATGATGATACGAGTACCGAGATAAGGAAATCGTTCGACACTTTGTAGAAGATAGAAGTCATCATCTCTTAAACTTTCACCACCAAAGCATTCGAGGCTCTTGAATCGTCGAAAGAACTTGAGCCTTCAAAAGTGAATCTTTGGTAGCTTCCCCAAACCGACAATCCACGTAAAAGACCATTTCCCCAAGAAGAAGAAGTGAAGCAAGCAGTCTAATTGTATGAAGCTTCAAGAACCGAAGAAGGCGATAACACCAAGTAACAAGTTAACACGGATCATTTACGTGGTTATCAAACCGAAATAAATGATTAAGCCCGATCACATGAACTTGTTGTGCGTCCCGATGTACACATAACTCTTGAGTTTGAGCGATTGTCAATTCGGAGAACAATATATTATTTCACCAAATGCATTCCGGTTATCTAACATATAACCAATCACCCATAACGTACACATGTACCCAACAAGAGAAGAGACAACGACATCACAATAACGGTTGGATCATCGATCTTCTCTGCGGATGTCAACTCCGAATAGCGATTAAGCTCGATCATGTGAATATGTTGTGCGACCCGGATGTACACATATCTCTCCTTGATGGTTGCGATCTCATCGGAATCATCATTACATTGTGTACATGAAGCACTAACCGGGCGCTTTATCATAAATCATATAGAAGATGTCGATAAGCAATATCATCTCACGCTCCACATATTCTTCTCATATTTCTTCCTCTTGAAAAGTTGAGATAACACATACCAAAAGTATCCGAGACCACTTCCCCAAATGGTTGGAATAATATATTCTTCCCCAAATAGTTGGAATAATACACCAGAAGCCATGAGTAAACACTGATTATCTCTACGGTTATTGCATTTGTCTTTCCGGGATTACTTCAATAGAGAAGAAGTATTAGGTTCATCATGTGTACTCGTTGTGTATTTAGATGTATGTCTCCTTCCCCCCTTTGGTTTTGATACCTCGAATCAACACATTATACATACCGAATATTCTTAAAATAGAGAAGAACAAGAATTAGCTCAAATGAGTCTGTGAGAATCAAGCTGTTTGAAACTCTCCTTGACTATCTTTATCAACCCATACGTAGACAACTTGAAGTGACTACTAAAGAAGAAAAGCGATATACCAAACTTGAAAGCGAAGTCGAATTCCCACATTTGTATCTTAAGCTTGCACTTAATGATGGAAGAACGGTGTTGAGAATTTATGCACCAAGCAAATCTCTAAGTACTCAATACTCAACCAAAGTATGAGACATTAACACCTCTAGCGATTATCCACAACGACATTATCGTGTGTCACTGAGTAAAACAACATAACTCCCTAAAGTGATAGTTAACCAGGTCTTCAACCATCCAAACCAACTGCTGGTAACTAGATAAGCCAAGTCTTCAACTCAAATTGTTAAGCTCGAGCAAGTTATCTAATAAGAACACGCCTTTGTGAAAGTCAACTTTAATCTCAAATAAGTGATAAATGATTAACTCTGAAGTAATCAACTTGTGTCAAAATGCCCACTACGTGAATAAACATACAACCGGATGTACATTGACCCACATAATGAACCGGAACAAATGATTCCTCAACATCAATGCATTCTTCCTAAAGGTATACATGTAGAGACTGATATGGAAGATTCACCAATAATGTCTTCGAGCGGATGAGGTAGTCATTTTCCTTAATGTTCATGTGGTTGATTTATAGTGTGCACAATGATAGGAACAATAATCCGTGAAGATTTGGCAAAGAAATACCAAAGAGCGGATCATTATTCAATAGTGCAACTACAATATCATGATAGACATTATCAACGCCTTGTGAAATAAGCGGAGATAAGGTTTCTTGAGAATTCGAGAAGTACTTCTTAGATGGTGAACCAATTGAGTCGGTAGGAACCGGAGCATGAGCTTGAAACTAGATGATCAACATTCGTTGGAGGTTGGAAGTACTCATCAAACATATCTTGAAACAATGAATCCCAAATAATGAATCCAGTTATCCTTAGTAAGTGAAGCATTAGGCGTTGAAGGAGAGTCATATGACCATAATTCAAGCATCCATCAACATGTAGTATATGCACTCTTCTCCCCTCAAAATTGCATCCGAAGTTGACATTTTGATTTGAACAAGTGAATCGAATATACACCAATGAGCGTAGATCCACTTGAGGGTTGAAAGAGCGTGGAAAACATGAATCTTGTTGATGAAGAATGTCGATAAGAATGGTCATACACATGAAGATTTCTCTTCTTTTGAAGATAAAGCGCCTTCAAGCGTATAACTTTCTTTTCTTTGAGGAGCAGGGCTGAAGTGTTATCTGCAGACGCCATAATGATGAAGTCACAGTGCGAAGTGATGTGAGCAGGCGTCATAGCCGAATGAATATCAAGATTGAGTTACTTGAACCCGTGAGTTATGAGATATCAATCCATTTGTAATCCATACTTTAAGCCGAGTCCATGTAGTGAAGGATCAAGTATTCGCAATCGAGTAAGGACTACTGTACTAATATTACAAACTTGATTGCATATATTTTGGTTAGTGACATTAGTATCCAAACCCTTTGGGGTTTCACGATCAACCTTGATTTTGTCATCGGTAATGACTTTCCCAGAGGTATCCACCTAAGTCAAAGCATCCTTAAACATTCTACCCGGACGGTATCCACTTATGGCAAGGTCTAGGATTGTTAGCTTCTTATGCATAGTGAAAGACTTATCCTTATTCCTAGTTTCCACAGATTTAGCGGTTGGTATCCATCTAGGCGAAGATTTTGGTTTGTTTCGCCATTATGCACGATAGATGACTTAGTGAAAATCATAGACTTAACAAAGTTGAACCTTTGTATGAGCATTTACCTTCTTTAGGGATTTCAAAAACAATTATCATGATTTGCCTTAAAGATGCATTTGAGACAATTTGAGCAAACGACTTGTTTGGATTCGAGAAAATGATCTAGAGTTCTTAGAGTGATCGCTATGGAATAGCTTTATTGAAACATAACTACTCTTAGATACAAGCCAATCCCTAGTCTTTAGTTGAGTGTTCCTAGGTAATGGTTTAAAACTACTAGCGGTGCCTTGAAATCTCGTAGAGTTCATCACCCTAGGTCTAGCACCTAAAATTCCATCTTTTTGAATCATGCCTTTTCCTAGCTTCTTCTAGATCATAGTTCTTGAACAAGTCATTCATATCATGTGAATTCTTAGGCATATGAGGTGAAGTATTGGTTTGACAAAACTTGTTTCATATCAACTTGGGAGGTAAACCGTGTTTTGAAAATTTTGTTCTTCAGTTTAAATGCGATGGCGCCTAACATGCACCGAGTCTCTAATGGAATGAGAAACTATCTTCCCAAGGTTGATGGTTTTGTAAACTTAGTGTTCACACTTTTCCCTCTGAGTTTTCTAAGCTCATTCTTTAGGCAACTATCGCAAAACTCTTATCCACGAAGTTGAGCTTTGAGTTCATCAATTTTTCTATCAAAGATTTTGTTTGTTCCACGGTTTAGTACTAGTTTCATTGATGAGTCACTTAGTTCTATGTGATGCTTTCTCAAAGACTCATTTTCCTTTAGTAATTTGGCCACACAAACCGCTAATTCATCATTTCTCATTTGAATATCATCAATAACATTAACATCGAATTACTTGTAACCAAATTACTTTTCACATGCATATCGAAATATGTTTCTTCAAATTGTTGATAGTCGAGTTTTGGCATGAAGTGAGCTTTTAAATTGTTTATTTCAAAAATTCACGAAATTCAAGAAATTCGGATTTTACATGGTTTCTTAGTTTGAAAACTTTCCTCCTTTCTTTGTATTGCAATTTCAAGTGAAATGCAATATTTTTCAAGTTTGAGAATTTGTTTGAAAGTTCATCAAAATCCTTTTTATCAACCATATCATTAGTTTTGAAATTATTAGACTCGGCCTCAACCAAGGAACATTTATCGAATCATGTTCAACATTAAGATCGCTTTTTTAGTTACATTAGCGAGATGCACTATGTTGAGCATTAATGGTACCTCATCACATGACATTTGTTCATTTATCGGTCCGATATCCGCATCCACATCATGTGAAACAAGAGTCACCGAAGCTGCAGTTTGTTTCAAGCGTGTCGACTACGAGCCTCGTATTCGAGACGGTGGTTTCATCCTCCTTTGTTGTATCTGATATTCTGCATACAACATTACCCGACCTTTCAAATGAATTAATACCCGACTTATCACAACATTTACTTAATTTCACATGACACTTATTCAAATTATCATCCTCTTGAGCAGCTTTCTTAATGTACTTTTCCACATTATCCATAAGTTGGATAAATGTATTGATGAACTCATGAATTTCCATTCCAGTATGTTTCTTGAAGGAAATTCCAGTCACGTGTTGATCGAAGTTCGGAATATTCCCCATTGATAAATGGTGAAATTGGTTGTAGATTACGAAGTGCGACATTGGAATCATCTTTTAATAGCTTCTTTTTGGTAATTTGAAGCTTGATTGTTCTAAATTCACAGAGGGTTCTTGTCAATGTAGGTAAGTCTGGCGGAAGAAGCACCGCATGTTCGATCCCCGTTGTAGATATGATTGTATGAGGTGCAGATGAAGTAGTTGATAAGGCTCAATGTTGCATTCCATTTTCTTTGCATCATGTATCATTAACAAGTGTGATTCTTTGATATTTGACTCAGAATGTGAAGTGTTTTGATCATAATTTGCTGAATCAATCATGGTTAAGCAATCTGAGTAGCAAACAGTTTCTTTGTTATGTGAGTTATCATAGAGTTCGAGTACTTTGGAGATTAAAGGGTCAGTGGTGTAAGACATTGTGTTGATGGATATTAGGCACAAGTCGCTTGCATTAATTCACCAAGTCGCTAAATACCTTGAAGACAAGTCGCTACTCACACAAGTCGCTAGGTACTCAAGTCGCTAAGTATACAAGTCGCTACAAACCTTGAGAACAAGTTGCTAAGTCACCAAGTCGTAACCAAGTCGCTAAGTATACAAGTCGCTAGACACAACTCGCTAATAGTACTAACTCGCTAAGTAGACAAGTCGCTAAAGAACAACTCGCTAAGTGGGCAAGTCGCTAAGGAACAACTCGCTAAGAGGGCAAGTCACTAAAGAACAACTCGCTACCCACAACAAAGTCAAGTCGCTAAAATTACCAAAGACAAGTTGCTACTTTGCCAAGTCGCTAGCCGAAATGGTACAACCACTACTGTGTACTTTTTGTCGCTTTGTCTCAATAGACAAGCCGCTAGTGCTCAAGTCGCTACCACTTCAACTACAAGTCGCTGAAAAATATAGAAGCAAGTCGCTAACATGAATAATACTCCGAGACTCAAGTCGCTACCAAGAAAATCTCAAACACAACCCTTTTTAATCCAAAACAAGCCCAACCACAGTGATTCAAGCTTTCCAAATCAAAACCCAAGCACTTACAATGATTCTAAACACAAAAGTACAATCAAAATTCAAACTTTAACACCACAAATGATCCAAATGATGCAAAAACCACTAAACTTTTTCAAACCCAAAAACCATATAAAACCACTAGAAATCCAAGAACATGTAAGAGAGATGATCAAACCATGGCTCTTGATACCATTTGTAACATATTGGATTTCACAAACACACAAACAATCACAAATATGGGCATATGAATATATGGTTTTAGAGAGAGAAAGTGGGATATTCTAGTGAGAGAAACACATGGAAGGTTAGATTCCAAATGAACATCCAACCCTCTACCTTGGGAGGTAGAGGGTATTTATAGTTACATACTACACGTCCTCCTTCGGACTGTGGATCAGGCATACAGTGGGTAAAGACTTGTCCTTCCTCCACGGTATTACACTACGCTAAACTAAACTAATAACTAACTAATAAACTGCTAAATAACGATATGTCTACGAGCTAACTTGTGCTAGACTATAGTTGGGGTGACCGACACTTCACATGGAATTTCTAATTCCTAACACGTTTAACATGATACGTATACCATAGCACCTATACTTAGTCGTTTAACATGATACGTATACCATAGCACCTATACTTGGTCATCTCATGTATAAATTATCATACTATCTCGATTCATCCGTTTTAACATGTCATCCGTTTTAATTTATATAAACAATTTATAATTAATTTTAAATCATTTTTAATCAATTTAAATATTTTATAACTAATTTAAATTTCTTATAACTAATTTAAATTATTTAAATTTTTATAACTAATTTAAATTATTTTTAATTTATTTAAACTTTTATAACTAATTAATTAATTTTAAATTATTTAAAAGTTTATAACAAATTTAATTTATTTATTATTAATTAAATAATTTAAGGACATTCTAATATACAAAAAATAAAGGCAAAAAACAAACAAAAAGGGACGACATTGTCGTACCCTTTTTTTAACAAATTTTTTCACAAAAAATAAATAACCCGCCAAATAATTCTGCCAAAAAAAACAAAAAGGTACGACATCGTCGTACCTTTTTGTGTCGTCCCTTTTTTATATCAATAATTGATGTACGCACCAGCAAATCTGTTCTTCAACACTTAACCAACAAAAAAAACCACACGAAAACCATCTTAAAAATCCACTCGAATCAAAAAATAAAATGCTATTTTCTGCAATTCACACCACCACAACACTACTATCACTCGTAACCATCAATTACACACGCACCACTGTGCACAATTTGTATCATTTTTGTTATTTTGTTTTGTTTAAAGGTATTTTATTTTTGTTAAAATTTTGTTTGTTAATTTAATTTCTTTAATTATGGTTTGTTTACAATGGTTTTATGTTGTGTTTGTGTTGGTTAGATGGTCCACCGCATGACTCACCACCATCGTGAACCACCGCCAGACTCCACCACGAACAACCGCATGAGCTCTAGCCCACCACCACCACCTTTTGTGTTGGTTAGTGACTTTTTATAATTTTGTTAATGTGTTTTGGTGCGACAATGTCGTCGTAAAAGTTTTATTAATTAATTTGGTGCGACAATGTGTTTTGGGACGACAATAGTTTGTTTAATTATGGTTTTATGTGTAGTGTTTGGGACGGTAGGGACCGTCGGGGTGTTTGGGACGGTAGGACTGACCATGTCAGGCGGGTCGGCGACCACCTCTTTTTCTCTCTATTTTCTTCACTTCCGTGATTTCACCATGAAATAGGTATATATATATACTTTTATTACTTTGTCGATAATGTATATACTTTTATTACTTTGTCGATAATGAAAATGATATGTGATATCGGAAAAAATGTCATGTGATATGTTATTAATTGTCGATAATGAAAATGATACTTTGGTTAGTAATATTGTGATTGTTAAACTTGTGTTACTGTTTTTAGGATTTTAGTGATTAATTTTGGAAATTCCCCGTCCGAAGTTAATCATCCTATAGAAAACCCGTCCGAAATTAAATTATTAGAAATTAATTTCGGAAAGTCCCCTGTTTGGGATTGCTTTTTGAATGTTTTGTCTCATTTAGGATATGGATGCGTATAACTGTTTTACTATTTGAGAGAAATTGATAGTATTTCCTTTCACTCCTACGAATATGTCTTTAATGCACATATTTGGGGAGTTGAGGAAATCTTGCGAATGTTTTTCAAATAGTAAATCGATTATCTGCATTCATATGAGACGACACATTTAAAGAGTGGGTTAGATTTCCTTCCATAGTTGCACTATGTAAGCGAGCGACTCATAATTACGCCTTTTCATGTTTGAATGTGTTTATTTGCATATGTATGTATATATATAAATTCATTTTTGAATATGTTTTTACAACGCAATCATGACAATTGATAAGAGTTGGACCTTTGTATCCAACCGTAATTCCCCAGAATTTTTAAATGGTCTTTTTGCATTCATCGTGCATTGTGAGCCATTGGTAAACTCCGTCTCAAAAATGATTCATTGCTCATGTGTTCGTTGTGGTAATGCTCCAACTAAATTGGGTACGCTCAAAACTCTTGAGTCACACATATCTAAATACGGGTTTGACACACTTTATACCCCTTGGAAATATCATGGTGAACCACTTCCTCCACCCGTAGTACACAACACACCACAACCACCTTCACCTGAACACATGGACATGGATGCATTCTTCCAAGATATTAATTGGTCCACGAAATTATGTGTTCTTGTACTTGTACTTTTACAGATGGCATGTGTACAGCCTAGATCACACGGCGGGGATGCTGGTGGTGATCCACCAAGACGACCCTCATTTACTATGCCGGGCTATTGCGCAGGTAACAAATTGTGATTTTTTTTATTATTTTATTTTTTATTTTTATATAATTTTTATTGATAAAACTGAATTTTTTTTACATGTATTTTCACAACTCAATAAATAGTCTTATTGGGGAACAAGTGAGGGCAATTCCCCTTGATTGCGATTGGGAAGAAATTCTGATTCTTATAAGGCGATATAATGCCTAAGACTCTGAGTTATATTTATTGTTTATTTTATTTCTATTCTTATTGTTATTGATCGTTTAGATATGCTTGTTATATTTAAATTGTGTGTTTGTTTAAATCGTATACTTTTTGAGACCTATTTCAACTGGCGCCTTGGTTGAATAATGAGAACAATTCCGGTTGGAGATAATCTTTATACGGTGGGGAAAGGGTAGGACTTGGGCTATGGTTACGACAAAGGATGCTATACCAAAATACAAACACAGGCTCAAGTCTAAATACTTTGATATCCACGAGACGCATGCATGGCGGTAAGGGCACATCCGCCCCCCAAAGCTGGTGAGCAGAGCCCAAGATGAATGGGAGATGTTGGTTGAGTGGTGGTTAGACCCGAAACGGATGGCAAGATCGGCTAGAAATGCCGAAAATCGATCTAAAAACAAGATTTTAACTCACCAAGGTCGACAGTCGTTCGTTCAAGGACGAAACCATCATGTAAGACTTGTTATAATTTTTGTGATTTTTAAAGGTTTTTATATTGTTTATATTTACGTCGTTATCAATTTATTTTATATTGTATGTATAGAGGGTCAACAATAACAATCAAAATGAAGACCTGATTGAAACTTGGAGGAAGGGCCATTCAAAAAAAGATGGCACATTTAAGACCAGGGAGAACGAGACGGCTTACGTAACTAATTTATCTCTTAACATGTGTCATTAAATTAAGTTACTTCTCATTTATTATTTTTTTCCTAACTTACTTTTTTTTTTCTTTCTTTTTTTTTTCTTTTTTTTTTGAAATTACATGAATGAGATGAGGCCCTTCAGAGCAAGTCGAGCGGTGTCATCCGTACATGAGCAAAGATAGAAATATTGCGCGTGTAGTTCCGAGTGACAACCGTCGAACATGGCGTGCGGGCGGGAGGTTACCAGTGGTGGCTCAACCTCTTGCGAGTTCACACGTGGGTATGTTGCTCAAGATTACGTTACTAGAGAGCATATGATGAGGCGATGAGGGAACCAAGGCTGCGCAAGAACGGGCTCGTCGGGAGGCGAAGCTCACGCGGCTAGGGAATAAGTGCCGCGCCCAAGCCGCAATTGGGACATTCGGATCTTACCTTGATGAGTTTTCACCCACTACAACTAACAAGGTAACCCATTTTCTCCCTTTCCCCGGACCATTCCTCGGCCCTTTTCCCTCCCGCCCTTATGGTTTCAAGGTCCCATTCCGGCCCTTATGGTTTCCAAGCTCCCATTTTCGACCCCAATAATGCATTTTCCGGTTGTTATCGCCCCACCTTTCCCAACTCTATCACGTGCCCGAGTACTAGTTCGAACTATACAATGCCGCCACCAGACCTTAACCGGTACAACTCACAAAATAATCATCATTTGGGCCAAAATGATCATGTTGATAATAATGATTTGAATAATAATAATGATAATAGTGAGGATAATAATGAGGCGGGCGACAGTCGAGGCGGCGATTCGGCAGTAGTTCTTTGAGGAGTAGGCGGGAAGTTAGTTTGTGAATTTTAGACTTATTAATATTATGGAATAGTATTGTATTTATCGAATGTTATCGTGGATTTATGTTAACTTTATAACTTTTGGACATGTTAGCTTTATAAGCTAGTGACTTGTTAGTTTGAGACATGTTATTTAGGAAATTTGCCTTGTATAGTCTAAGAGTAGTTTACTTTGTATCGTATTTGTTGAATGGTATCGTGGAATTGTGGAATGTTATTCGATCCGTTTAGTAATTTGGTATTGTATCATATTGTCGAATTGGAATTGTGGATTGTGATTGATTACAGGTTGTATTTGTTTTGGTAGATTTTTTCTGAAAAATCTGAAAACCTGCATTCTTGCATTTTTTGCCCACGCAGAAAAATTAGGGACGGCATTGTCGTCCCTAATATACATAACACATGTCGTGCCATTCTGCAACACAAGGCCACATGTTTTGTATCGAGTGCCACGTGTAATTACAATTTGGCACGACAATGTCGTGCCTTTCTATATTTAAATTAACGTTTTTATCGTTATTTTAAAAAGGTAAAAAAAAAAAATGGTACGACATTGTCGTACCATTTTGCAAAACTGTGTCGTGCCAAATAATATTTTCAGGTTGAATTGCATTTGGGCCCCACTCTTTTGTCGTGACAAAATATAAAGGGTATTGTCGTGCCAAATTTTTTTAGGTCAACAGGATTGGTACTACCAAAAAGGCACGACATGTCTGCCTTTTTTTCTTTGGGTCGACATCCTTTGCATTTTTGGCACGAGAATGTAGTGCCAAATGTTACATTTTTTTGTAGTGTTCATTGCAAATCTTTGCTGTTATGTAAATTGTTCTGGTGATATAGAAAGCATATTCAGTATGATGTGGTAGTGTGGTAGCGGTAGTGTGTATGTATGATTTACTGTCTGTGATTGTTTGGGTTTGATAATGCTCGTAATAATTGGCAGTCTTGATGTAGCCTGCATGTTGTCAGCCGGTAGTATACATTGATCCGAGTCTTTAGTTTGCTTAGGTTCCGTTCTTCTGCAGCAGCTATCAAGTACACGGCTTAATTAGCTTAAGTAGTGAGAATAGCTCAAGTTTTAGTCTATTGCAAGTGTTTTCATTTTCTGCAAGTACCAAATTATGGTGCAGTCATCTGTATCGATCCATGGTGTACTAGTTCTCGTGTTTCCTGGTTCAGGATACAATTGTTCCCGTTTATGTCGTGTTTTGCTTCTAGTGTTTCTGAACTTAAGCTGATCTTTTCTTTTCTTTTTGGCTGCTGATCTTTCTGGGTTAGATAGTTACTTTTGGTCAATGATTGTGTACAGTTTATTTTGGTCAAGGTATGAGCCAATTCAAAGGTGTCAATTTTAGTTACTAGTACTATTAGGGCATTTTAGTTGTTTTTGCCTTTCTGATTTACGTATTCACTTTCTTTGCCTCTTGAAGAGGTAGGAATTGGAGTTGACTTTGTTTGCCATACTCGTATAACGAGAGTTCTTTTTAATGGTGGTAGTTTGAATTTTGAGCATGATGCATAACCAACCAGTGATATCAAGTATCAACTGCTCAACATGAATGTTCTTAAATAACATTATATTAACATCTTGAATTGGACAATGAACAGCTATCGACTGCTCACCGACTCCACCTATAACCCACAAACACTTTTACACTTGGTTGTGGTCACGAGGATTCCGTTGAGGCCATGGTTCTTTTGATTTCCCAATATAATACCCATTTTTAAGTAAATGTTACTCGTATTAGATAGCAATGTGCTTTTTCTAGTGTTCCGCTTTAGTAGTTATTATACTTCTTTATTCGGCAGTAGTATTTGTACTTCCAGTATATGTTCATTTAGAGTATTACGGCATAATGTGACACTTTTAGTACGTATCGCAATTAGCTTTCAACGATCACATTTGGTAGGACGATTCGACTTTAATATTCCATAATTCGGTGGAACGATATTGACACATTGTTCTTGTTCTTGACCGCAATTTGGTTTTCCGAAAATGTAAAAACCATAACACGTGTTATAAAACATAAGAAGCTTGCCACACTGAATAAAATGTCATCTAAGCTAGCACTAAAGTAGCAACCTGTAACACACCAACTAGAACATAAATTGGAAGTACAAATATTACAGTGAGCCGAAAAAGGGTATGATTAATAAACTTGAACCTTCGGAAAAAAGTATTTTTTATTTAATAACACTAACACCATATATTTTAGGGGTGTTCACGGCCTCTTGAGGCAGTCCAGTTGGTAGATTTACAACATCATCGCGGGATCGGTAATTCATTTTGAAACGAAACCGTATTAGACGGATAACCGGACATGCAGATATCCGATATGATCGGTTACCTGCGGTTTGAGTCACGATTAATCATTTTATAAGTTTAATTGTGTTTAACCTTATGAACAACAATATTATCTAGAACGAAAAATATCATTTTAGTAAAATCAAGTAACATTGAATAGATTAAAGTCATATATTAAAGTTGTTCGGTCACAATAATTTCGTGGGTGAAAAGCTAAAACAGCAACGTGATTTTTCGAACAATAGATGTCTGAACGAATTTTGAAAATGACCATTGACGCAATATATTTTCAAATTTAGAACAATGTACGCATATGACCGTAACTAACAAGTTACCGGTCACAAACTTTCAAAATAGCGAAATGGTCCCTGTGACTTGCGTTGACTTTCAGGTCATCTCTTGACTTTATTTTCGGTTAAAAAGTTTCGATAATGGTCCTTATGGTCATTAACTTTCAGATTTAGTCCGCTTTTTCCGTTTCATCCGTTTTGTCGGTTTTCTTACGTTTTGTCCGTTTTCTTATGTTTTTATTGGTTTCATCCGTTTTGGCCCTTTTCTTACATTTTGTCCGTTTTATCCGTTTTTCTTACGTTTTATCATTTTCTTTCGTTTTACTGTTTTCATCTGTTGTTTTACGTTTTGTTCGTTTTAAATGCGTTTTATCGGTTTTAATTCGTTTAATTACCGTTTTCTTACGTTTTATCGATTTTCATCCGTTTTGACCCTTTTCTTAAATTTTTGTCAGTTTTATCCGTTTTCTTACGTTTTATCTGTTTTCTTTCGTTTTACTGTTTTCATCTGCATTGTTTTACGTTTTGTTCGTTTTAAATGCGTTTTATCGGTCTTAATTCGTTTTGTCCGTTTTCTTACGTTTTGTACTATTTCAACATGTTGAAAAATTTTTCCTTAAAGAAAAAAATTCGGGAAAAAATTTCCAAAAAATTTGGAATTTTTTAGCAATTTTGAAAAATAAATAGGAAAAAAAATTTCGAAAAAATTTGAAAAAAATTAAAATGTAAGTAAAAATTTCAAAAAAAATTTGAATAAAAAATATTTTCAAATAATTTTTTTTAAATATTTTCGAATATATATATTTTAAAAAATCTTAAAAAAAATTTGAAAAAAAATATAAAAAATTATAAAAAATTTTGAAAAAAATTATAAAATTTCAAAATTTTCAAAATTTTTTTTAAGATTTAAAAATATATATATATATTCGAAAATATTTTAAAAAAATTATTTGAAAAATATTTTTTATTCAAATTTTTTGAAATTTTTACTTACATTTTTAATTTTTTTCAAAATTTTTTTCCTATTTATTTCTTCAAAATTGCGAAAAAGTTCCAAATTTTTTTTGGAAATTTTTTTCCGAATTTTTTCTTTATGGAAAAAATTTTCAACATGTTGAAATAGTACAAAAGCGTAAGAAAAGCGGACAAAACGAATTAAAACCGATAAAAAGCATTGAAAACGAACAAAACGTAAAAACAATGATGAAAACAGCAAAACGAAAAAAAGAGACAAAACTTAAGAAAACGGATAAAACGGATGAAAATCGATAAAAGCGTAAGAAAGCGGTAACTAAACGAATTAAAACCGATAAAAGCGTCGAAAAGCGAACAAAGCGTAAAACAACAGATGAAAACAGGCAAAACGAAAGAAAACAGACAAAACGTAAGAAAAGCGGATAAAAGCGGACAAAATGTAAGAAAAGGCAAAAAGCGGATGAAAATCGATAAAGCGTAAGAAAACGGTAACTAAGCGAATTAAAACCGATAAAAGCGTCGAAAAACGAACAAAGCGTAAAACAACGGATGAAAGCGGGCAAACACGAAGAAAGCAGACAAAACGTAAGAAAAGCGGATAAAAGCGGACAAAATGTAAGAAAAAGGGCCAAAAGCGGATGAAACCGATAAAAGCGTAAGAAAAGCGGACAAAACATAAGAAAAAGCGACAAAAGCGGATGAAAGCGGAAAAAGCGGAGAATGCGTCGAAAGTTATTGACCATAAGGACCATTATGAAACTTTTTAACCGAAAATAAAGTCAAGGATGACTGTGAAAGTCAACGCAAGTCACGAGGACCATTTCATCATTTTGAAAGTTTGTGACACGGTAACTTGTTAGTTACCGGTCATATTGCGACATTGTTCTAAATTTGAAAATATATTGCGTACAATGGTCATTTTCAAAATTCGTTGCGTACATCGGTTGTTCTGAAAAATCACGTTGCGTGTTTTTAGCTTTCACCCTAATTTCATTCAAATAATCATACTTAATAAATAAAACAACATATATTTATTCGACAATATATTCGACGTCTATAGGTTACAATCACATTAACTAATTTTCACACATAAATATTTAGTAAATGTTTACATTAAAAGTAAAAAAGTTGTTATGCAATAAAAGAAGTGCAATGATATACTCCTATTAAAACACCACATTATTGTAATGTATTCACATTGTACAACCAATCAAAAAAATATCTACCAAATTAAATACAACTAATTAAAAAACCATCTTACTAAAAAGTATAATAATATTTTCAAAATGTACAATCTAAATAAGCTACAACATAATCCAAAGTATAAACTAATTGAACACACTAATTAATGTTATTTTAAAACACCTATAAAACGAAAAGTAGATGTTATTATACACATTGTACAAACTAATAAAAAACGCAAAGCTTCATACAAGCTAACAAGTTGATGGTAAATATAGTTTTGAAAACCGGACTGGACCAATGGGTTCAACCGAAAACTGGAATCATAACCGGTTCGGCTAGCCAATAAAAGGCATCTGAAAACGAACCGAAGAGGACCCGTTGGAACCAATACAAACGGGTGAACCAGACCTCATCGAGATCTATTTATCCGGTTATCGTCACAAGGTACCCCGCCGCATAGCCGGGTACCGCTAGTTTTTATAAGCTACATGAAGTAGTATTTGATTTTCAGAGATTATGAAAGATTACTTTTTACAATCTCTTATAAGTTATATCTACCAAACAAAGATACTCCGTAATATTTTGAGTAGCTAATCTTTTATTTTATTTATTTTTTAAAAATTAAGTATAATCACTCAACAATCTCGTGTACCAACCATACCCTTAAGCACTTAAACAACAAATTTTAATGAAGAAATTTGCATCTATGACACTGAAGATCAATTATTCCCAATGTGACTTACATAAGTGACATATTGATAAAACTATGACTCAAATATGTGAATTGACAAAACGCCAAAACTTTTGAACGTAAATTATTCGTAGTAACCTAATTTATCTCATATTGTTGTGTCTTCAACTGAATCCAAAAATAGAGAATCACTCTATTTCCTAATTGAATGCATATGAACAACTTGAATCGGTGGTTCATGTAACACCCCAATTTCGTGATACGCAATGAAATTCAAACCGAAATGTTACTTCATGGCACAACATCATAACAATAGAAAATGAACTCTAATGGAGTCGTTTTAAAAGATTTATCATTCGATTTATATAAATATCGACTTTACAAAATGAGGTCCCAAATGGTTCCAAGTTTACAAAATACATTAAATGGGTTTTCAAATGATAATAAAATTTATAGCCTTCTTGAGTATCCGTGCTCCTCCGTGCCGACTTCCGACATTATGGACACGAAATACATGCTTAAAACTGTCAACACAAAGGTAGAGTGAATCCCTAGGTTTATTGTTAAAATTTGAACACATAATGTTTGTGTGAGTTACGTTGTTATACACCCATAATGTTGAAAACAAAACAGTTATTATTTCACTAAGCTCATGCAACCAAGGCGTTAACGTGTTCCAAAATTAATTGGTGAAATTGTTGGTACCAGCCCTAATAGGTAAAATTGTCGTTTTACCTAATGTTACTCAAATATAGTGCGTTTGTTTGCCTACCCGGTCAACACAAACGGGATTCGTCAATCCCAATAGATCTATTCACAATATTCGCGCCCACTCTCTCTAGTGATTAATGGTTCATGATTAGGGACTTAAGTTTGGAAAATGCGGTAACTTAGTGACAATAAAACAATCAGATAAGCATATAGTTTGAAAGCAATGTGTTCGGTTTAAAATAAAGCATGTATCTCCCCCAAGGGTTTGTAAAACAACTGAATGATAGAAAATGGGGCTATGAACTCACAGTAGTGATCGCAGCAGAGTGTAACGATATAATGTTATCAACGAGTATGACAAGATCACGATCTTTAACGATTACCTAAGAAAGCATAGTATTCGTGTTTTAGTATATTGTACGATATAAGTGTACAAGTATATGTAGTTTGTTGGCTTATGATGTTGTACATGAATCCTTAAGTTAAAGTATTCCTTAAATGTTGTTTGGCTATCAAAATCAAGAGGTCTTGAAGTAGTTTAACATGTCATATGGTCATTTACATAGTTTGTTAAAGTCTAGTGAACAAGTTTTAAAAACAAGTTTCGGTCATTAGACTTATACTAGCCGTGCGGCTAAGTTATGGTTAAGCAATAATAATAAAGACCATATTAAGGATGTGTCTAAGTTAGACAACCTCAAGACAACAATCTTGACTCAATCTTGGCTTTATATTAGCCTCAAATGATCAATGTATCACTTAAAGTTCTCTCTAAGGTTGTTTTCTAGTCAACAACAGGTCAGCTTAGTTTTTGTAGTTTTTAGGTTTTGTCGTTCACTTTCTGCTTATGTGCTCCCGAGTTTTTGTAGAAAAAGTCATTCTGAGCAACTTTCGTGCTTTACACTTTTGCTAATTCAGACCAGAAAAGGGTCAAAACCTCGTTTTAAAATCGTATCAGCAAGCTTTTGTTCCAAAATCATATTTTCATCTAGTAAAACTTGACCAGACATAACTTTTTAACCACAAGCCCTTTTTAAGTAATTCAAAAGCTCAAGTTCATATTTTTATATTCTCTAACGGCTTATTAGGCTTAATTAAGTCTAAGGTCCAAAGTTTATTTATATCAATAGTCTAATAACAAGTATTTACTTATATTTCATTGCAGAAAGTTTGGATGCACATTCAGTCCTGCCAAAACGACCATAAGTTGAGTTCTACATCTTGTTTTGACACGAGGCTTTCGCCAAACTTTAAGTTTAGGTCTTGGCTACATTTCATAAAACTGAGTCGACTTCCAGAAATGGTCATAACCATGGGCTTTTCCCAAATGAAATCTGGTGTGCAGATTTTGACATGTTTTGCCATTTTGGCTCTCATTTACTCATCGGGATGAGTTATGAGGTGCGCCACCCGGAGAAATGACCGTAAGACATAGTTCTAAAAGCCTATTTTATTGAATTAACCTCAAGGTTTACTGAGATGATCATTTTAATCAAACTTTGGGACTGTTTCAGAATTCATGTTCATAGAACTTACCTAGGACTTGTTTTAGCTTGTTTTTCTGGTCACAACCTCATGTACAACATCAATTAAGCCTTATTACATATACTACTTATATCAAATTATATCAAATGAATATAAATTATTGCAACCATATTTAATGGATATGAAGATAAATAATAGCTTACAAGGATTGGAATAACACAAGTATCACAGCTACAAATCAACACCTAAACCCTTCCAATATTTCACCCTTCTCTTTAATATTTATCTATCTTTATAACACCTTGATAATCACCCTATAGACCACCTTACTTAAGCCCCTAACCTCTTGTAAAACTCCAAATCTAACCATGGAATCACTAAAACAACACTTAGACTATGTAGAGCTCACTTAGGCCTTCATCTTTCTTGTGTAACTTATTGTGTGAATCAAAGTGGATGATGATGATAGAGGAGGGGATGAGCGACCAAAGAGGGTGTTGAGAGGATTTTGGTCACTTTGCATGTAAGAAGATGTGTATGAGAAGTTATCATCAAGTAGGGGAACAAAAGTGCATGTGTATAAGGGTTGGTGGTATAGGAAGAGGCCATGTGGCCTTGTGGTGAGCATTGCATGCCACCTCAAAGAGAGGTGGTAGTGTGTGTATTTTGTACATACTTTTGGTTTATGAGGTGTAGTTTGGTCCGATAATTACTAATGTTAAGCCCTTAAGTCACGAAACTTAAAACCATGTAACGTAAAAGTGTAATACTTATAAAAATGTTTAAACTTATCAATATATTCTAACTGGATATATTAAATGTGTGATAAGTCTCGGAGGGTGCGTCTATGTTGTTAAAACCTAATAACGTAGGTTTGAGTACGCGTCTTACGTAATAAGTAACATATCTACTTAAAAATGATAAAATAGTAATAGTTCATATAAATTATAATTATTGGTGAAAATAAAGTATTTTGAACATATAGACTTATCGTAGTCTTGTGTTGGTCACAAGGAAAATTACCAGTTACTACCGGTTATCGTATTTGCTTTTACGTTACGGTAAAAGTCAAATAGTCAAAAGTCAAAGTCAAAGGTCAACTTTAAAAAGTCAAAGGGCAAAATAGTCATTTTACCTTATGAAAAATTACGGGTTGCTACAGTCTCTACCCCTTAAGGGAATTTCGTCCTGTAATTCAGTGTGTGTTATCTGATGTTGAAGTGTTCTAGGAAAATGTGGGTGTATGCGCCGAATTTTAATATTTGCGTTCTCAAGTTTCTGGTCATAGAATGTGTTATGTACCATTCTAAGTTTTTGGTGGTGGCTTAAGTTGATAATCTAAAGGGTTTTGTTAAAATCTTATAGAGTCCAATATACCTCAAGTTTGGCTTTTTCCGATTCTCAAAACGAATCATATGTTATTGTATCGAGGCTTTCAACAAAATCTTAATTTCTAACATGGAATTTTTGTTAAATTTTAACACCTTACATCTATGAGATTTTCATTTCTGGCGATATTGTGCGGCATGCAGCCTAATTTGTGTTTGTATGGTTTCATTAGTTGTTTCGTGTGTGATCTCTGAACACCTTAGTCCAGCAAATGGTTGTCGGAAACTTTCGTCTATATAGTGCCTTAAATGGAATAGTTTTGTTGTTGTTATAGTAACTGTTGTTAATCAAAGGTGTAAGATATTGTTGATGTGAAATGGTTTATAATGATGTGATAATTGTCGTTGTAGGAAGGTCTTGCTAGTGGCAAGTGGTTATCCAAACCATTTCCAAAATTGATCATGTCTTAGGTGGTTTCGAGATGAAGGTCATAACTTATAGTGTTTATGTCAACTAGTGTTTGAAGGAAACGTGATACTGTGAAGTTTTATATACTGACTTATAATGGGGTTGAGATAATGATGTGATATGTTGATGATTAGGAGAGTGTATGTTTACCATTATTCTTAGGTAGAGATGTCAAGTTTGTTTTAAAATCATAAGTGGATTGTAAAGGATTACGGCAGAATGATAGCCTTGAAACCAAATCAGGCTAGTACTTCTAAGAAATGACGATAAGATTTGATGACTTTTCCAAGATAGTAGTTAGGATTATCTCATAAATTAAAACTTTCAAGAATGAAATTAAGTAGTATAAATAAGTGTTAAGATCTCATTTGAGTGGTAAGACACTATCATGTCTCTAGATCTTTTAATGAATTCGGTGGTTTATCGAGTTTAAGTAGGAAATTAACTCGAATATAACCCTTGTATAACTATTCTCGGTGTTTGAAAATTTTAAGTCGAACATAGTTAGTCGACTATGTTCCACGTCCCTAGGTTAAATATAGGTGACTATGCTATATTTAGCCGAGGTTCGATAAATTTTCCAAATACCTAAATTAAGTATACTCGTGATATGTCCATAGTTTTTGAGAAATATATACAAAGCAAAGGCGATATCAAACCATTCAGTTGCAAGTCCTGGCCATAAAAGAGTTGTAACCTACGTTTTCACATTCCATTGCATAGAAGATAGTATGGGTAGATACGTATGGAAAGGAAGTTTTTAAGTAATTCTAAAATAGTCCATACTTGGCTAGAATCACGAACTTTTAACATGAAGGTTTCAAAATAGGACTTTGATGAATGTATAGAAAGTTGATGAACTTCAGCTTTTGTAGATGATGAATCAGTTTGTCTTTTAGAAATCCCATTTCTTGTATTTTCCATTAGGGAAATTGATAGATTGTGACAGGTTTTATGTAAAACGATATCATATAAGGTTTTATAAGATAATTTCTAGAGTCTACTGTATAATTTACAATGTTTGCGAAGTAAATTAGACCATTGTGTAACTCACAATGTCTGAGAAGTAGTTGAGACCATTGTGTAACTCACAATATCTAAGAAATAGTTGAGACCATTGTGTAACTCACAATGTCTAGGAAATAATAGAGACCATTGTGCAACTCACAATGTCTGAGAAATAGTTGAAACCATTGTGTAACTCACAATGTCTTGGAAATAATAGAGACCATTGTGCAATTCACAATGTCTGCGAAATAAATGAGACCACTGTTTCACTCACAGTCTCTAAGGATATAAGAGAGACCACTGTAGGATTTACAGTGTCCGAGAATGTAATAAAGACCATTGTATAAATTACAATGTTTGGGAAGTAGGAAAGACCATGGTAATCAGTTACAATGTCTTGGAGGAAGTTTCGTAATCCTAAAATGCACGAGTAAATATATGATTTGGAAAAATATGATTGTGTCGTAATGCCTTAGAATAGGCATATGGAGATATGTTTAGTACATCTTTTATGATTGAAATTATGTCGAGTGTATATATCAATATACTAGTATGTTTGTATTGCTTAAAATGTTTAAAAGTCACATAATCGTCTTGAGGATGGAAAGCACGGAGAACGGAAGACTATAAAATATTTTTGTTTGTAAAAGTAGTTATAGTTTAGGTCACAATTATACCCGTTTCTCTATAATTAAGGCTCTGATACCAATCTGTAACATATCTATTTAAAAATGATAAATAGTAATAGTTCATATAAATTATAATTATTGGTGAAAATAAAGTATTTTGAACATATAGACTTATCGTAGTCTTGTGTTGGTCACAAGAAAAATTACCAGTTACTACCGGTTATCGTATTTGCTTTTACGTTATGGTAAAAGTCAAATAGTCAAAGTCAAAGTCAAAGGTCAACTTTAAAAAGTCAAAGGGCAAAATAGTCATTTTACCTTATGAAAAATTACGGGTTGCTACAGCGGAATTCAAACTGATTGTTACTTCATGGCACAACAGTCATAACAATAGAAAATGAACTCTAATGGAGTCGTTTTAAAAGATTTATCATTCGATTTATATAAATATCAGAGTTTACAAAATGAGGTCCCAAATGGTTCCAAGTTTACAAAATACATTAAATGGGTTTTCAAATGATAATAAATTTTATAGCCTTCTTGAGTATCCGTGCTCCTCCGTACCAGCTTCCGATATTATGGACCTGAAATACATGCTTAAAACTGTCAACACAAAGGTTGAGTGAATCCATATTATTGTTAAAATTTGAACACATAATGTTTGTGTGGGTTACGTTGTTATACACCCATAATGTTGAAAACAAAATAGTTATTATTTCACTAAGCTCATGCAACCAAGGCGTTAACGTGTTCCAAAATTAATTAGTGAAACTGTTGGTACCAGCGCTAATAGGTAAAATTGCCGTTTTACCTAATGTTACTCAAATATAGTGCGTTTGTTTGCCTACCCGGTCAACACAAACAGGTTTCGTCAATCTCAATAGATCTATTCACAATATTCGCGCCTACTCTCTCTAGTGATTAATGGTTCATGATTAGGGACTTAAGTTTGGCAAATACGGTAACTTAGTGACAATAAAACAATCAGATAACATATAGTTTGAAAGCAATGTGTTCGGTTTAAAATAAAGCATGTATCTCCCCCAAGGGTTTGTAAAACAACTGAATGATAGAAAATGGGGCTATGAACTCACAGTAGTGATCAGCAGCAGAGAGTAACGACATAATGTTATCAACGTAGAGTATGACAAGATCACGATCTTTAACGATTACCTAAGAAAGCATAGTATTCGTGTTTTAGTATATTATGCGATATAAGTGTACAAGTATATGTAGTTTGTTGGCTTATGATGTTGTACATGAATCCTTAAGTTAAAGTATTCCTTAAATGTTGTTTCGCTATCAAAATCAAGAGGTCTTGAAGTAGTTTAACATGTCATATGGTCATTTACATAGTTTGTTTAAGTCTAGTGAACAAGTTTTAAAACAAGTTTCGGTCATTAGACTTATACTAGCCGTCTTGACTAAGTTATGGTTAAACAATAATAATAAAGACCATATTAAGGATGAGTCTAAGTTAGACAACCTCAAGACAACAATCTTGACTCAATCTTGGCTTTATATTAGCCTCAAATGATCAATATATCACTTAAAGTTCTCTCTAAGGTTGTTTTCTAGTCAACAACAGGTCAGCTTAGTTTTTGTATTTTTTAGCTTTTGTCGTTCACTTTCTGCTTATGTGAACCTGAGTTTTTGGAGAAACAGTCATTCTGAGCAACTTTCGTGTTTTACACTTTTGCTAATTCGGATCAGAAAAGGCTCAAAACCTCGTTTTAAAATCGTATCAGCAAGCTTTTGTTCCAAAATCATATTTTCATCTAGTAAAACTTAACCAGACATAACTTTTTAACTACAAGCCCTTTTTAAGTGATTCAAAAGCTCAAGTTCATATTTTTATATTCTCTAACGGCTTATTAGGCTTAATTAAGTCTAAGGTCTGATAACGCTACACGCGTCGTTCGGGGTCAAAGGAACTTCTTTTTCGTCGAGCAAGTTTTGATAAGCCACGGGTGCTAAGCTAGTGAGAAATTAGTCAAGTCTAAAAGACTAAAACCGCTCAAGCACTAATGCAATTAAGATCGAGGAGTGATAGAGTCTCCCGGTCGTTATGTCCCTTATTCTTAATCGAGCTATGCAATGGATAAATCAACGTCTAGTGATCGAGAAGATTTGAATGACTAAAAGGATTAAGATGAGGATGATTATTATAACTAAGGAAAATCCAACAAATTAAAAACGCCAATTTAAATGCAAATTAAAGAAAATTAAAAGATAAAACCTATTAAATAAACGCTATCACTATATTTAAAGTGATGAACGTTTAAAACCTAAAACGACGTTTAAATTAAAATCTACGCGACGTACAAAATAAAAAGTGAAACTAATTCAATATTAACCCTAAAAATATGAAAATGATGTTTTATAAACCTAATGATATAAGAAAATATTTAGAAAAATAAAATTATTTTTAAAACTAATTATCTAATTAAAACTATTTTAACTATTAATTAATTACCTAAAATACAAGAAAATAGGAAATTAAGCTAGAAAAATAAGATTAACACTTGGAAAAGTCTAAAATATCAAAACAGACTTTTTAAAACTATTTTGTATTTTTGTGACTATTTTTCTATTTTCTAGGATTTTAAACTATTAAATACTAATTAAATTGCTAAAATTACCAAATAAGCTATGAAAATCTAGAAAATTACTTTTTTACTTTTTATATTTATCTAAGCCTAAGAAAATTGAAAACTTATTTTTTGAACCTTTTCTAATTTTTGTATTAAATGCTATTTAAAAAGTATTAAAAACTAATTAAAAATAGGAAAATAGCAAAACAGTTTATAAAAAAATGAAAAATTCAGGAAACTCTAAAATAATGATAAGAAGCTATGAAAATTAGAAAACAGGTGCTTGTATACAAGATTATGGAATCGATGTGAGATTGCTTATTGAAATAAGCACTAAATAAGCCAAATGATTAAAACAGCAACCACTCGATAATGAAGTTCTAATAAGCTATTTTAACCAAATTCCAACTAAAATCAACAAGCTACAACAACTGAATTGCGGGTTAACAAGATTTGATGATTTGAGATTTTAAGCTAAAAACAGAAAATGGTATCACTTTGCGGTCAAAAATAAGCAACCAAATAAGCTACAAAGCAAAATCCAAATATTGATATCTCAACTAGACCTAGGTGGCTGTTTGTAACCAAAAGACCAGCTTCTAACAAGCTATAATGAGTCTGTGCAAGGCGCATAAAAGTCGAGAAAAGTCTCACTATCATTGAGACAGGTGCAGGCAAAGATGGCCTTGACTTTGAGCTTAAGCTCAAGCTTATCCAAAAAGCTTAAGGCAAAAACAGATACTAGGTCTTATAGACAACCTAGAGCACTACTTGTATCCCAAAAATCGAACCTAAAACCCTATAATGAATCTATGCAAGAATCGCACTTTCTGCATAAACCCATTTTTTGGCATTTTGACTTTTTGAAAAGACACCGTTTGACTTTGGTGAAGTTTGATCCAATTTAATGATTGATTATGGTGTGTTATGATGAAATGAACTTAAAACCAGCTTTGTTTAAGACTTTTAATCACAAAATGATGATTTGCTCTTTTAAAAATCACAACAGTGGACTGTGAGAAGGATTTGAAAGTGATTTTGACTTTAATGGTTTACAGGCACAAAAGCAAGACAGATATTAGTCTAAAATGACTAAACAAACATAATCCAACTTATTTCAAACACTGAATAACCTTTAAAAGCAATTAAACCTAATGAGCCAAACACCCTTTTACTTGGTGATGTGAAGATTAAAAGAGATAAACAATTAACCAACCTTACATCAATGATCAAACCACATTCAATTAACCTAATTAAACACTACTAGAACAAGATTTGCCTTTGATTTTGAGGTGGAAACATGATTATGCTTATAAACCAAATAATCAACTTACAAGTTGTCCAATAGCCACAATGGCTTGAATCCAAGAACCAGAGAACTACTACCCTAAGTTTCAACCCACAGGGACTAAATCAACCCATTTGTTTTGCTGCATCAACCCATTTCCAAGTCCATGTCCAATATTGGTCCCCAGTTGACTTTCTTTGACCAAGAACAAAAATGAATCAAAGCTTGAATGTGAGCTTGTCAAAAGCTGTGATAAGCTTATACAAGCTTATATGAGCTTTAAAATGAACTTCTAAACACTTGTATTTAAGACTTTGAAATTGCAAATTGAAACAGTGAGCTAGAAACTTGCATTATAAACATAAACTGAGAATGATGATTGAAATGAGTTTTAATAGACTTAAACACTTGAAATTGATACAATTTAACAAAAGTTTACAAGTTTTGCACTAAGTTAAGGATTTTACATCAAAAACGACATTAAAGATTAAAAACTAACTAGCAGACTACTCTTCATGCTTCCTTTTGCCTCTCTTTATAATCCAAAAGCTATTCCTCTCTCCTCTGAATCTTTCCCAACAATTTGAGCCATTGGATTGCTCAAAAATGATCTCCACGTTTAAATATGTTTTTGGCGCCAAAATGGTAAACCGCCAATTGGGGTGGTTTGAGTGAAATGGGAGAGGCATTTAATGCCTTTGGAGTTTGGTGAGGTGGGGGGGGGGAAGGTGAGAAGGTGAAGAAATGGTGGTTTGGTGGTGGGTATGGTGGGCGGACAAGAAGGAGGGAAAACAGGGAAGAGGGTGGGTTGATGGTTTGACCGGATTGATATTATAAAGGGGGTTCAATTTGCATTTTGTGAGGGGTCACAAGGTTATGAAAGGGTCCAATTTGTGACAAGGTCCAAATGGGTTTAAAGGTTTTAATAACCAAGGACCTTTCATGTAATTTCAAATTTGGAGGACCTAAAGCGCCAATCTTGCAAAGTTGTTTCCAAGGGTTGAAAATGACAATTTCAAAAGTACAAGGACCAAATTTGCCAATTTGCCATTTTCCAGGGCCATTTTGCCAAAATTCAAACTTCAAGGACTAAACTTGTAATTTCTCAAACTTTTGATATTTTTCACCAAAGGACTTATTTTGACAACTTTTGATTTTAAAAGGACCTTTGGTGATTTTTGCTTTGAAATTCGGCTCGTGGACTATTTTTGACAATTCTTGAAACTTGGGGATCAAAACGCAATTTTGCAAAATTGATATGTTTTTCATCCGATTTTGATATTTTTGAATTTGAAACACATAAAACAACGATTTGTGATATTTTGATCATTTAGATGTGTTTCGAGTATTTTCGGATGAATTTGCAGTTTATTTTGTATAAAATGATGAGTATTTACACACTCATCAATCCCCACATCGAGATATTGCTAGTCCCTAGCAATGATTTGAGAAAACATAATGGATTTTAAACTCTTTACCAAAAGCCATTACTCGGAGTAGCCAAATGTTTTAGTTCAAGTAAGAACCATGGTACACCGATAACCATGTGATTTTGAGCAAACCACCGACTTTCAACGGATTTGATTTTGTCTTTACCGAAGCCGCACCTTACGGACTAGCCAACTCTTAGATAAATTATCAAATTATCTTTGGTGAGTGAATACCAATTATGGATTTTCCATCGCCTTTACCACAAGCCATAATCTTGCGGGCTAGCCAACTCATTATCTTTTGAGGATGATGGGGAGTCGAAGAACCATACAATTTTGGGCAAATTGCAAGCCATATAAACGGATTTGAGAAATCTTTACCAAGAGCCGTTTGCTCTGGATTAGCTAATCCTTTTGTCTTACGAGACATGGCGGATCGATAACTGGATGAGAAAGTGTAGAACACTTACTCCAAAAAAATTTTGGCCAAAAACGGGGATTAGGCGGTATAATTACATGATAAAATTCGTGAGAATCCCCCACACTTAGAAATGAATATTGCCCTCAATATTCAAAGTACCGCGGTTATGCGAAACAAAGAACGTGAAAGGGAAATATTAAGGCCATTATTTAGAAAGAAGATTTTTTTTTTTTTTTTTTTTTTTTTTGAAACATGTGGGCAACCCCCACACTAGGGTGGTAGAAAGAGGTGAGAAAATAGAAATATGGGTGAAAACCCATATGGCATGCTCTTGTTTTTGATTCCCGAGTCGCTAGCTTGACTCGATCCCGCATTCATTGGTTCATGGGAAAGTTTGTAAGTCCGGGACAACCATGGATGGAATGTCCTCTCCAAAATAATGCTTCACTCGATGACCATTCACTTTGAAATTAGGACCATCGGGTTGAGATAACTCAATGGTACCATAAGGATAAACCTTAGCGATAGTAAATGGACCGCACCAACGGGACTTGAGCTTTCGAGAAAATCTTCAATCTTGAATTGAAAAGAAGGACTCGATCACCAACGTTGAAAACGCGGTTCTTGATTTTTGAGTCATGAATCTTCTTTGTCTTTTGTTTATAGATCAAAGAGTTCTCGTAAGCTTGATCACGGAGTTCATTTAATTCATTCATTTGAACTTTCCTATGATCACCCGTCTGTATATCAAAGTTAGCATGCTTCAAGGCCCAGATGCCTTATGCTCGAGCTCAACCGGAAGATGACATGCCTTCCCGTACACCGGCTTGTATGGAGTGCACCGATGGGTGTTTTGTAAGTCGTACGGAAGGCCCGAGTGCATCATCTAACTTATCCGACCAAGAGGCACGGTTTTCACCAACCGTCCTCTCAAGAATTCTTTTATCCCCCGGTTAGAAACTTCCACTTGCCCACTTGTTTGTGGGTGATACGCAGTAGAGGTACGGTGAGTTACACCATACTTTTGCATGACTCTTGCAAATTGGTCATTGCAGAAATGCGTACCACGATCACTGATGATGGCTCGTGGAGTTCCAAACCTAGCAAATAAGGATTTCAAGAATTTCACCACAACTCGGGCATCGTTGGTGGGTAAAGCCTTAGCTTCAACCCATTTTGACAAGTAGTCAACGGCCACGAGTATGTACTTATTTCCATGAGAAGAAGGAAATGGCCCCATAAAGTCAATGCCCCAGATGTCAAATATCTCACACACTTGAATGGCGTTTTGCGGCATTTCATTCCTTTGTGAGATGTTCCCGTGACGTTGACAAGCGTCACAGGTTTTGACGAATTCATGGGCATCCTTATAGATCGTGGGCCAATAGAATCCCGAATCAAACACCTTCTTGGCGGTGTAGTTGGGGCTATGATGTCCCCAAGAGGTCCGAATGGCAAGCCTTGAGAATGTCAACGGCTTTCGACCATACACACATCGCCGGATGACTTGATCCGCACAAATTTTAAACAAGTAGGGTCGTCCCGAAATAATGTTTCACATCTTTGAAGAATTTATTTTCTGTTGGGACGACATCCTTTCATAACAAAGTTACCCGCATGGTAATTTGCAAAGTCGGCAAACCATGGGGTAGAAGAATCTCCACGAAAAGAAACCACATTGAGTGTTTCGAGAGGAAAAGTTTCATTGATTTCCTTTTCTCGAACACATTTTGATGAGGGTTCTCTAATCGGGAGAGATGATCGCACCGTGTTCTCGACTCCTTTTTATCACGAATGATGATATCAAATTCTTGTAGGAGGAGAACCCAACGGAGCAATCTCGGCTTTGCATCTTGTTTTGCAAAGAGATATTTGAGTGCCGAGTGATCCGTATACACCACGCATTTGGTCAAGATAAGGTATGGCGAAACTTCTCAAACGCATACACCACACTAATAATTCTTTTTCCGTGGTGGTGTAATGAGTCCGAGCTTCATCATAGTTTTGCTCGCGTAGTGGATTGGCCGAAATGCTTGGTTTTGCGTTGCCCCAAGACCGCACCGATTGCAAAATCACTTGCATCGCACATGAGCTCGAAGGGTAAATCCCGATCGGGGCAACTAGAATGGGTGCCCGTAAGCTTTTTCTTAAGTGTTTCAAAAGCTTCGATGCACTCGGAGAGAAGATGAAAGGAGCATCTTTTTCGAGAAGATGGGTCATAGGCAGGCGATTTTAGAGAAATCTTGAATAAATCTACGATAAAACCGGCATGACCTAGAAAACTCCTAACACCTTTGACGAAGAGTGGGATGAGGCGGTTTAGCAATGACATCAACTTTTGCTCTATCAACCTCAATCCCATTCTTAGAAATCTTATGGCCGAGGACAATGCCTCTTTGACCATAAAGTGGCTCTTCTCCCGGTTTAGACATAGATTGGTGTCTTCACACCTTTAAGCATTTTGTCTAAGTGGGAGAGACAAGTCTGAAATGAGTCCCCAATGACCGAGAAGTCATCCATAAACACCTCCATAGTTTCCGATCATGTCGTGGAAAATGGCCATCATACAACGTTGGAACGTGCGGGAGCATTGCATAAGCCAAAAGGCATACGCCTATAGGCAAACGTCCCGTATGGGCGGTGAATGTAGTTTCTCTTGATCCGGCGGATCAATGGGGATCTGAAAGTATCCCGAGAAACCATCAAGGAAACAATAGTACTGCGTTCCTCGCTAATCTCTCAAGCATCCGGTCCATGAAGGGTAGAGGAAAATGGTCTTTTCGGGTGGCGTCATTTAACTTCGATAGTCAATACACACACGCCAACCAGTAACCAATCGAGTTGGAATCAACTCGTTTTCTTCATTAGTGACAACAAGAATGCCACCCTTTTTGGAACGCAATGAATTGGGCTAACCCAAGGACTATCGAGATCGGGTAAATCGGACCGGCATCAAGAAGTTTGAGAACCTCTTGTTTGATCACCTCGTGAATCTTAGGATTCACCCTTCTCTCGACTTTGATCGCGGCTTGAAGTCATCCTCCATTAAGATTTTGTGAGTACAAAACTCGTGGTTGATACCTTAATATCGGAGAGTTTCCAAGCAATTGCTTGCTTGTGTGACTTCAAGACCTTTATGAGAGCAGTTTTCTCCTCCTCGGTCAAGTCTTTAGCAATTATAACGGGTAATTTATCATCACCCTCCAAGAATGCATACTCGAGATGAGGAGGTAGGTCCTTAAGTTCAACCTCGGGAAATTCTTCATGAGATGATTGCACCGATTTGATTTCCTCAATTGTGATTTCTTTCGGAGGGTGAAGGTAATGGATCTTCATTAAGCAATTGCTCAAGATAAAGAATATCCCCTCCGAATCATAAACACCATCAATTCCAGCGGAATTGATTCATCGATAGAAGAAATTCATCGATCTCTTCCGAAGGAAGTCACCTCCTCAAACGGAGTGAGAGAGGGGAAGAGTCGGCAATGATAGGTTGAGAAGATGTGGTGGAATTGGAATTCCCACTCACGAATTATGAAGATAACCAAGAAACTCTTGAGAGTACTCCTCAAGCAATGTCAATTAAATCGACTCGATTAATTGATTCAAGATCATAATTTGAGGAGTACCTCAAGTCCGATCGAGGTTAAAGGTATGACTTCATTACCCACACGTAGAGTGATCTCTTGCTCAAATACATCGATAAGAGCACGGCCCGT
>CM040239.1:67976446-68040504 GCA_022545495.1 Chrysanthemum lavandulifolium | reverse complement strand
AAGATTACGATTGCCTCGATTCGAGCAACTGGAGCAAACGATTCTTCAAAGTCTATACCCTCCTCTTGACGATATCCTTTAGCAACTAATCGAGCCTTGTTCTTCAACACATCACCGTGCTCATCAAGTTTTACTTTGAAGATCCATTTTAGGGCTATAATCATAGTACGATGCGGGCGGTACTAACTCCCGTACATCAAGGCGATCAAACTCATGAATTTCATCTTGCAGCATTGAACCAACTATCTTCATTCATTGCGGTTTTAACATCTTTTGGTTCGATCTTAGATAGTGCGGAGTTGAAGAAGCACCATAAGGCATCGGTTGCGAGTTGCTTCGAGTTGATCTGAGACGAGAGGGATTTCAATGATGTTGTCTAATGGATGATCGTGAGTCCATTTTACGAGGTGTTCATGTGGCATTTGTTGAGGAACCGAGGTAGGCGAGTCGATGTCTCTGAAGAAGATGGTTCGATGATGATTCGGGAGTAGCAAATATGTTTTCAAATGGAGCATCTTTGAGTCGCAAAGGGATTAACTTCATCATTGATGCGAAACATTTCCATGATGTACATTTGAGGAATGATGATTTGTTGATGAGGCCGAAGGATCGGCGGTGCTTCTTGACTTACGGATATTGAGGCGATGGATTGACTTCATTCAACGGAATATGAGCATCCTCATTGCGAGGATCGGCACCTCATTAGTAGTAGACTCATACAGTTCATCAAACATGGGATCAAACAATTTCTTTACATCATCTTGGATGGAGGTACATATGGAGTTTCTTGAGAGGAGTTTGGAACAAGGGATGAACCAATAGAATTTGTTTTGAAGTGCGGGTCTGAGTGGAGTGTCCAGGAGCCATTTGACCGATCGACTCATCAAACGTAACGTGAATTGTTTCCATGATATTTCGGGTTCTTTTGTTGTAGATTCGGTATCCCTTTTTGTTTGGTGCATATCCTACAAATACTCCAATGTCGGCTTTAGCCCTAAGTTTGCCCAAGTCTTGACCCTCATTAGTTGGATAGCACAAGGCACCAAACACACGAAGGAAAGATAGATTAGGTTTTCTGTTGTGGACAAGTTCATATGGAGTTTTTCCATGAATGGTGTGAATCAGGGAACGATTTTGTGTGTAGCATGCGGTTGGCAATTACTTGACCCGGAGAAACATTGGAACCTTTGAGTAGATCGGCATTGTTCTAGCGGCTTCAACAAGAGTACGATTTAGTCTTTCAACTACACCGTTACATTGAGGGGTTCGTGGAACACTTCTTTGATGGGCGATTCAACGCTTTCATAGAATTCACTAAGTTGTTTGTTGACAAACTCGGTTCCATTATGCGTTATGATAATTACGAGCGGTTTTGTTTAGTCTAACACTGCGGTTGTTTGATGAGTTTGATGATGATATCGGGAGTTTCATCCTTTGTCCTTAAGAACTTGACCCGGTGAATCTAGAATAATTATCAACCACAACTAACACATATTTCTTCCCAAAGATATTACGCACCTCATTGGTCCACATAAATCCATATGAATCATATGAAGAACACGTAATGAGTTAGTAGGTTTAGGTTTATGGGCATACTTCTTGCTTTTCCCAATTGACATCTTGAACAAAGATGATCCTTTTCATACTTTAGTCTAGGTAAACCTACAACTAAGTCCTTTACGGAAAGATCGTTGATGGTGCGAAGTTCAAGTGATTGAGGCGGCGATGCCATAACCATGACTTTGTTTTTGAAGCCTTAGATAACAAGCGGATCGGAGATGCCTCATCATGTCATCGATAGAGATAGTGTAAAGGTTTGAGCCACGAGTTCCTTTCAGCAGTTCCTTACCATTAAGATCTCTAACAAAGCGGTATGTTTTACGAGGCTACTTCTAGATCGAGTCACGAAATTGACCAACAGAGAGAGCAGTTATGACCTAAACCTTCCACATAATACACTCTAGAGATGACACTATCACCAACAACATAATCTCCATAACCCATAATAGCACCGAAATGATCATTACCAAATCTAACGGTCCGATGAATTTGCTCACGAAGTTCATGAGCGTGACGGTCTCCGATCATATGCTTGGGCGACTGAGTCCGGTACCACGAGCGATTTGAGCGATCTACGTTGAACACAGAGACAAGAATGGATAATGGATAATTGGGATCCCCATGCAAGAATGGGTTCCATTTGGTTAGATACAATGGTTGGACCACCCGCATCGAAATAGAAGCATTCATATCGAGACGGTGAGGTAATGGAATCATTATGAATAGATGCAACACTAGTGTACGTATTAGCCTGCTTCTGGTGTGACCACTTCTTAAGGGAATAGTTTTACCGGTAGGCATCCATTTTCTAGTGGGCATTATCGATTAGTCTTATGACCAACGGTATCCAATAAAAGCCTATTCTCTGAATGTTCTTCCTGTGGGTTTCCATTGTTTTCTAACTCTCTTTCGCTTTGCCTTTTAGCCTTTTAGCATGAATTTTAGCATTAACAAAATTAACTGGACAATTAACATCATTAGGCGAACATTAACATCACATTCATGATTAGAAAGCGAATTCAAGCAATCATCGATTACAAGGTTTGTAAATAGTATCGAATTGAATTAATTCATGCGCCTATGGCTAATACTAGAATCAACACGATTCGTTTTATTCGACTCAAACTTAAGGTTCCTAGATTGTTCTTCTCTCTTCCAGGGCACATTCTTAGCTTGAGAGGTCCTATCATTCCTTGTATTGTCTTGAGACTTTGACTGCTCCCTTTAATGTCACCGATTACTCTGTGAGGGAATGGGAACATTAGTTTGTTTTACTAATCTTTGCACCACTGTTTAGATGTCTTTGGGATCCGAACTACATGCGGTGTACTACGGTTCACACTCTTAAAACTAGAGGTACTGAGATTTGTACTCCTAGAAGGCACGCTTGAGTTCTCTTTCTTAGCATTGACAGATCTAGAATCTGAACTACTCAAGGGTACACTACGGTTCACATTCAAAACATTGGGAATCGAGTGCATATCATATTTGGCCTTAGGCATCGAGCATGGAATCAAAGGGTTAACTCTCTCACCTAATGTCTTTGGGCATATTGTGATCAAGCATTCTAAGATTTCTTGAGATCGTTTGGCATATAAGCATGCATGTCCAATTGCATTATCATGTGGTTTCTATCTTATCCTCTTCAACAATCTCACGCAGACATTCTAGGCAATCCTTAAGGGATGAGAAATATGTTTGAATGGCAAGTTTGTTGTTCCTTAGATGAGGGGAACATATGTCACGGATAAAGCATATTTATTACAAGAGTGATCCTTTGATACTACATTCACCCCATTGGTCATTGGCATTTTCCTTTTACGACTCTTGATTCTCAATTTCTTTTGCAATGAAGCTATTTGTTCGTTGTTTTTGTTACGAGTGACTTTAATTGATTCAAATAACTCATTGAAATGACGTTTAACCTTTTCATTTTCTTCTAGAAAACTTTCATTTTCCTTTTGTAAAGCATTTACTAGGTTTTGAAGATGAAACGCTTGAGAATTCCGAGAATCTAAAGAAGGAGGCATTTGGGAGCTCGTCATATTGTTTGTTTGACCCTTTAATTGAGAGATTTGGGCTTTCAACTTTACGATCGTGTTGCATCGAGCTTGAATCATTCATCACGTTTGTTAATTTGAAAACCGCATCAAACTCGAGCATCTCAAGATGTCTTGACATTTGAAGTTTTGACATTTTCTTTGAGATGTTGATATTTTAGTTGTAAATTAAAGTACTCAACTTCTAGTTTAGAAAAATGTTTAACCAAAGTGTCGTGATCATCCGATTCAATTTTCTCGCTTAGTTTAGAATTAGTTTTTCAAGCTCAATGACACGATCATGGGAGACTTTCAGGCCACGTATAATTCATGAAATTTTGAAGCATTGATAGAGCAATTTGAGCGGTGAAAACACATCTTGAGCAACACATTCAGTAATAAGATTCTCATTTAATGTATGCAAGTTCTTTCTCTCAATCTCATTATATTTCGATTACGCTCATAGTCACTAACTTCAACAACCATTGCATCAAATTCTTTTTCCATTCCTTAATATCATTTTCTATTCCTTTTAAGACTCTCAAAGTGATCTTTCGAAGTTTAAAGAAAGGCATGACCTCGGTTAAATAACATTCTTTCATTTGTTCAAAACCCTTTCTCCTTGATTATACCGATTAGGTGTGATCCTTTTCTTGCAAGTTTTCTCAAAATCAACAAATAGTTGAAATATAACGTATTGGCTAATTAGTGTCTTGCTTTTAGTGGCAATTTTCCTAGGTACAAGATGCATTGGTGTATTAGGGGATACACAATCGCTCTAGGCATTTTCCAAAGGGTAGGGTTTGTTTCAACAATATTTTCCGCTTCGCTTATCTAAATCCATTTTCGAGAAGACTTGTTCGGGAATCAACAAAGTCTCGAGGCTTAAACTTGTTCAAGGAAATCCAGCTTTTCCTTTTGTAATCATGAGGAGTGATAATTATTTTTTTTCTTTGCATTTAGGGTCATCTAGTTTTTGTTCATCCTTTCCTAGTGACTTCATCGATTTCTTATCTTCCTCGGTGCACTCAACGCAACTAGGTTTACGCCTAGGCTTAAGGATTTCATTACCATCATAAATCACCTTATGAGCATTTCTAGCCTTTTAATTACCTCGGATTCGGTTCCTCAACAAGGGAATGCTATGCTTATCGCTTAAGACACGATGTTTCGTGATCATGTGAGCGATCGAATGGTGTTTCCTTGTATGTACGACTTGTTTTCAAGTTTGTTTTCAAAGTTTTGATTAGAAAAATCTCTCAAGAGTTTTGATTCCTTTGCATTAAATTCTTGCTTAAGCATTTTCACATTTTCTTGAAGTTCTTGTTTTGCTTATTTGTTTTAGAAAGTTTTTCTTGCAAGGAATGTAATTCTTGTTTCAATACTTCTTCTAAACTTACTTTTTCTAATTCTTGTACATACTTGGTCATCCATTTCCCGCTCACAGTGGTCAACTCAAATTTTGCACGTTGCTCATAAATAGCAACACGTTCCTTATAGGCATTTAGTTCGAAATTATGGAATCATCGAGCACATGCGGTGTATTCATCAAAGACATAGTCATTGTTGATGCAGAAGATGCATCACTTGGTACAACTTCACTTTCACTTTGTTTCACGTATTGATCGTATGGGACAATATTGATATTACCCATATTTTCAATATTTGATTCAATAGTTTGATTGGTTGTACTTTGTCATGCATCTGTTGCACATCGACATCATCGTATAGCTTTAATACCTCGAGATGAGTTTGTCCTTGGATGGGCCACTTGTGGTGAAGAAGAGATCTTGGGAGAAACCATTGGAGAGATGCTAGCCATAAAGATTGTGTGTGCGAGAGGTCCATCATCTACATCAGTCGTATGCATCACGGTCGGCGACTTGAAAGGCGTTCGATGATTGTGACCTATCTCACGAATAGGCCGCTCATCCACATCGCATCATAGGTCTTGGCATTGCCCTCGGCAAGAAACAGCAATTCCTCTTCATCCAACGCAGCACCATTGTCCCGAGCTTGTGCAAGAACATCTTATCTCTGAAGTAATCAAAGATTGCATGGACGCTTTGGAGATGTGCGTTCCTTGCAATGTGTCCTTCACCACCACGATTATAGCATTTGATTGGTTTAGGTTGACCTTGGTTACCATTTCTTCCTCGATTCGGGTTTCCAACATAACCTCTCCGACCCACCTCTTCCCCGATCATACTTGTCTTTCCTGAATGGTTGCACCACGATCCTTCCATCTTTAACGGTGGCTTGATTATGTGGGTTAGATGCGATTCGAGGTTGTTGTTGGTTTGTGGGAGAGAATTCATGTTTTGACTAATGAGAAGAGCTAGTTGATTGATGATGTTACCCACGTGTGCATCGGCATCGGCTTGTTTGAACATGGGATCGGGAATGAGTTTGTGATTACCATTCCCAAGGGTATGACTTGTGATGCTTTGGTTGTGATTCCGATGTTTGAGTAGAAGGTCGTTGAGTCATTAGACGAGCTTGTCTCTCCCTGGTTGGTTTTGAACCGATTGAGAATCAATTTTTCAAACATGGCATGTCTCTCATTCTCAAGGAGGAAGGCATAGAGTTGCTCATAGTTTGTATTCTTCAATCCTTTAGTGAGCTTCACAAATGTGACAAACTTGTGCCATTCGGGATTCATGTTGTTCACAAACTTTGAGTTCGGTTTGAATGTTAGGCATAGTCATTACGATGTTCCTCATGTCATTCACTAACTTATGGAATCTCATAGTACTCATAGACACTCTCATCCGGTTTCATCTTGAAGTGCTCAAATTCGTCATAGAGTTGGGATTTCTGCCTTCCATAGTTAATTCCGAACCCGAGAGAAGCATCTTAACGTTATCCCAAACGACCTTTGCATCGGTGTTATGATTGATCGACTTGTAGATGTCTTTAGGAAGACCTTGAAGAACAATGTTTAAAGCCACGATATCGCATCGAATCTCTTTTCTCCTTATCATCAAGCTCATCGTACATCTTAGGTCATCCATTCCGTGAAATGCAGAGTACCATCTTCATTAGTATCAAGTATGTCTCTAGTCGTCTCAACCCGATATGGTCCTTCATCAATGGATTTGAGAATGTTGACACCATTTTCCTTTCAAGGCAATACAATCGATTCGTTGAGCCCAAGAATCGTAGTCGAGTTCTATCAAGCATGGGTGGGCGAGTATCTCGAGCCATTGCTTGTACATCCTCGGCAGTGATGGAGATGACGGAGGGACGTTGGTAGACATGTAACAGATTATACGAGATTTTATAACTCAATGATTAAACCGAAATAGATTCTTTCACGGGATTTTACTAAATCAAGAAAACCGTAAACAATCACTCAAGTCGCTAGATGATAAAGCTCTAAGTCGCTAGAAACAAATGCACTAAGTCGCTACCAATTAATTCGCTAGGCGACCAAGTCGCTAGAAACCCAAGTCGCTAACAGGAAAGCAAGTCGCTAAGTAGTAACTCGCACGGACCAAGTCGCTAACCAAATTTTGGCACAATTCGCTACACAAGTCGCTAGAAACACAAGTCGCTAAAGAGCAACTCGCTCTTGACCAAGTCGCTACTATTAAGTCGCTACCCGTGGTGGAGATTCCACTACTTGTACTTTAACTCGCTAGATCTAACTCGCTACCACCAACACCGTGAAGTCGCTACAAAATGTGAAGCAAGTCGCTACCAAGAAACTATTAGTGAACTAAGTCGCTAGCTTGAAAAACCATATAAACATCACTTTTCAATCCAAAACAACCCAACCAAGATGATTCAAGCTACCAAATGAAAACCTAAACACTTTTGATGATTCTAAACATAAAAGTACCAACAAAATTCAAACTTTAACACAAGAAATCACCCGAATGATGCAAAAACCACTAAACTTTTCAAACTCAAAACCACCTAAAACCACTATAAATCCAAAGATGTGCAAGATATGATCTAACCATGGCTCTTGATACCAATTGTAAGATATAACTTTTCACATACATCAAACCATATCACAAAGTAGCATATAGATGGAATTCTAGAGAGAAAGTTAGAGGTTTAGGAACTTAGTGAGAGAAAGTGAAAGATATTATTATGAGCTCCAACTCTACCTTGGAAGGTAGAGAGTATTTATAGTCTTACATAACTCGCCACACTTTGAAATTGTGGATCGGGCATACAATGGGTAAAGACCCGTCCGTCCTCCACAATGTTACTTAACTAAATCACTACTTAACTTAAAGAACTACGACTACGAGCTTTTAACGATTACATATACTTGAGGTGACCGACTCTTTAATACCGGAATTTCTAATTCTAACAATAACAATCTTGGGAAATCGTCTCTAAAACCAATCGAAACCAATCGGTTGCTAGACATCCAAGCGCTTTTAAATCCAACGTTCAAAATCGTCAAAACCATGGTTTCCTCCCAAGTTGTTGAGAATAATCATTTGTCAAAACCGGTCACTCCACATTCGGGCCCAACAATAATGCTTCATTTTCATAAACACCGCTCATATATATTGCACAAGTGGTCGCTACGGCCAATCTAGGATTAGTTCGAACATTGTGTCTACACCGAGCATTAAGCGTAAACATTCATATGATTCAAATGGCGCATACAAGAACTATGATCTAGAAAAGGCTAGGAAAAGGGCACTCTTGCAAAGGATGGAATCTTAGGTTCACGACCTAATGTATCACCTTCGAGTGTATTCTTGAACACTCGCTTGTAGTAGCAAACCAAAACCTAAGTTAACTCAAACAGTTAGAAATAAACCCGTTGCTCTAAATGTAAAATTTCAGAAACCTAATAGGTGGATCAATATAGGACGCAAATTCTTCCCAAAAGAAGTTTCAACATCCCTTAGATCTAACCTTAGATGGATACCAACGGGTAAAGTTTTCAACACTGTTGGTCTTAGGTGGATTCCTACAGACAAGATACTAAGTAGGTGCACCATAACAAGTGTGATACCCTCTACATCCATCCGTGAGGTAGGAAAGGAAATCATCAAAATAGCATGTTCAGGTGTCAAGAATATAATTGACACTACATCTTTATACCTCTAACACCGGAACCCGCCACACTTGGGATCCATGTCTTTCTCTTTCTTGCCCCTTTCTATTCTCTCTATGCAGTACAATAAAGAATGGCTCATTGCGCAAAAGCAGTAGGACCCGTTTCTCACCGTCTAAAATTTAATGATCCATCAGTTGTTCCACAATTGTACTTAATCGTCATGAATTGGAAACATTGCTTGCTCCTCTGGTTAAAGATTCTGCCAAAAGTCGTGCTTTAGATGTATCGAATGTTTCCAATGCACAACTAATAATACTCTAATTTCAGATACACCTGAATCTACAACAACAACCGAATCTTCTATAACAGAAGAACAAAGTGTTTCCTACAACAATGTCACAGCTGATGATCAACATTATGAATAGAGAAGTTTTATCTGCAGTTGACTCTCTTGAAATATTTTTGGTACTTCACACTTGTTCGATCAATTGGACATACATGGTTTCATTGTCTCCTTATACATGGTTTCATTGTCTTCAATTCATCATCAACATCGTGGTGTATGATTACGAATCATTGAAAACATCGAGGGGAGAGAGTGTGTAGGTGGTCATTGCTTCCTTGTTCTTCTACATGCTTCTTTGCAAAACCCAATGCCTCTTGAACTTCTTCAATTAGAAGGAAGAAATAAGACGATCTCGTGGCTCAAACGTCTCACTTTGGTGTTATCGTCTCAATTTCACGGGTGATCTTGTGTGATGTTACCCAAATTTGATGTTATGATACCTCACACACGGTCTTGGTATCGACTTATTGCATACTCACGTGTGATTAGTATTTGAAAGACCACAACATTCGGGAAAGTCGTATCATTTAGTCTTCGTGGTTTTGTTTGTGTGATGCGTCTACATACGTGAGAAGATCTTGTTGATTTCGGCATGTTACCCTCGAACGGATCTTCCGCATTAGTCGATTTTCTTTGTGTGGTTTCTTGCTCATCTACAAATTCATTTGATCATGAAACCTTCAAAAGTTAGAAGAAATGTAGACTTCATCAAAGTTTCAAATCGCTAAAGGCGGTTGTCGGTTTGAGGAAGTCGATTCAAACTTCTTCACAATGGCTTCGAGTATAATGACTTAGAACCGGTCACAACCGCTTAAACTTCCCTCAACCCCTATCATCACCGAACAAAGCCCCGACTCACTCGTCAACAAATGGAAAGGTTATTTGCTCCTACATTCGGTGGCGATATTGATGAGCGTGCTCCAGTGTTTCATTGCACAACCCGATAATATTCCTATACGATACACTGCTACAACAACTCTTTGTTGAAGATGCACCTACACGATTGACTCAACACAACATTGAACAAACCGCTTCCAATAATGATGAATCGGCGATGATATTACGAATGAAGTACCCCACCTGCAGATTTTGATCCAAATCGTTCTTTAACCCGTTTGCTAATGAGGCTGCCGCACGGATGTCGCGGAATCTTCAACAAACCATTTGAATCCTCGAATCGCATAATGTATACCAACATCAACCTCTACACATAGATGGACAAAGACCATCCTCGGCTAATATTATTGGCAACCCGAATCAACCGGTCATTACGAGACAACGTCTTCACATAGATGGTGAACATTGCATTTATGCACTCTTTGTCCGCCATCCCGAACCTAAAAACATTAAAGGCGCAATGACAAAAGACAAGCTGGATTGAATCCATGCAAGAAGAACTCAACCAATTCAAGCGTCTTGAAGTATGGGAGGCGGTTGAAAGACCAGCGAGGGTCTCGTCATTGGTCTAAAATGGATTTGGAAAAACAAATTGGATGTTGAAGGAATGTAATCCGAAACAAGTCCGTCTAGTTGCTAAGGGTTATCGTCGGGAAGAAGGAATAGACTTTGAAGAATCTTTTGCTCCGGTTGCTCGTCTTGAGGTCATTCGGATATTTCTCGCGTTCGCGGCTCATATGAATATGACGGTCTTTCAAATGGATGTCAAAGCGGCGTTTCTCAATGGACAACTTAAAAAGCGGTTTATGTCGACCAACCGGATGGATTCGTTGATCACGAGTTCCCGAACCATGTCTACAAACCGAACAAAGCTCTTTATGGTCTCAAACAAGCCCCTCGGGCATGGTGCGATAAGCTATCATCTTTCCTCATTGGTAATAATTTCACCAAAGGTTCGGTTGACCCAACTCTTTTTATACAATATCACGGGCACATATCTTAATTGTTCAAATTTACGTGGATGACATCATTTTGGGTCTACACATAAAAAGTTTTCAATCGCTTTTGCAAAACTAATGAAGAAAAATTTTGAAATGTCCATGATGGGTGAACTTACATTCTTTCTAGGATCGCAAGTTCATCAATCACCCGTGGTATTTTCTTGAGTCGATCCAAATATGCCCTTGAATTGTTAAACAAATTTGGAATGAAAACACTTATGAAACTTATGGCTCATACCAATGACTTTGATACCAATTAGTTGACCCTACCAAAGCTCGAAGTAATGGGTACTCTCATGTATCTAATTACTAGACACGATATTGTCTCTGCTTGTTTATCTATGCTCCGTTATCAATCGCGAACAACCGAAACCCACCTCTCGAGGCTAAAAGAATCCTCCGATACATCAAGGGAACCATTAATTTGGGGATCGGTATCAGAAGGATTCGGTTTTGAACTAATCGCTTTTTGAGATGTCGACCACGCAGGATGCTTAGACTCGAGGAAAAGTACTTCAGAGCTCTACAATTTCTTGGTGATAAGCGGTGTCTTGGCAATCTAAGAAGCGAGGATTGTACATCATTGTCATCAAGAAGTAGAATATGTAGCCATGTCCGCATGTTGTGCTCAAATCATATGGATGAGAACACAACTCAAAGACTATGGTTACGTGTTTGATGAGAATCGATGTCTTTGCGACAATCGGAGTGCCATTGCGATCTCGTGCAACTCGGTTCAACACTCGAAATCAAAGCACATCGATCTTCGCTATCATTTCATCAAGGACCACGTGGAGCAGTGCCGTTGAATTATACTTTGTGAGTCTTGAATACCAATTGGCGGATCTTCTCACCAAAGCCTTGCCTCCCGCTAGGTTTAATGAGTTGGTCCACCGGATTGGTATGAGGTGTTTGACTCAAGAGGAATTGGATGACCTCTAAAAGCAGTCTTAAAACACATCAAACACCAAAACTCTTTTGTAAATAAAATTTTCAAAAACAAAATACAAAAATATAAAATCTTATAAAACAACAAAAATATTCTTCTTATCTATTTTCTTTCAACATGGCAAGTACATTTCTTCCGTCAACACTTTAATCTTTCAAAATTCAGTATTTATTCCGATCAAGTATTGGGGAGAAAACAAAACTTAAGCTGCTTCAAAACATCGTGTACTTGCATGTTATCATATCTCGGTTGTTTCTTTTAACAAATGGTGGTAAATGTTTACGGTACAATGATACTCCTCGGACTAAAATTAATAACATTTCATTATTTTCTTAAGTCGAGGGGAGTGTCGTCAAGTTTCTTTCAAAAAAAAAAAAAAAAAAAAAAAAAAAAAAAGCATTGTTTGGTAACCAAAATGGAAGTTAAATGGCTTTGTTTGAAAAAGGAAAAGGTGGAGGGACTAAAACTATCAAAATGTTAAAGTAACTTTTAATAAAACACCTCCACCTACTTTTACTTCACATTTAATACGCACAACCATATTCATCCTCGCCTAAGATTGAACCAAGAAATCCGTTGTTTTGATCATCATTTTGTAAGTGTTTAATGATCTTAACATGTTTTAAGCTAAGGTTTTTAATCTCATGCAAATCCAACGGCTAAAAAGTGTGTTCTGGCGTGATTATGTGTTCTACGCATAAGCGTATGAACACATAATCATTGTGTGTGTTTTTGGTTATATGGATTGTGTCAAAACATTTCAAATACATCAAGGATACCATTTTAACCATCAAAATCCACCCGAAACATGTATTAATGATTTTTGAAAATTAGGGTTTATGAGTCGATTTGGGTTTTTCAAATGTGAAGTGTTTTGGTCAAAAGATTGTTGGGTTATGTTCATATGAGGTTGAATTGATGATTTCCTTGGTTGTTAACCACGAAACTCTAAATGTTTGACAATTTGGAATTAGGGTTTAATGTTCTTTAGTTTGGGTAATTTTGATTCATCATGAACTAGATGTTAATACTTGGTCTAAAGACTCTAACAACACTCTTGACCTACCGAAAAAGTTTGGTGCATATCCTATGGCTAGAAATTATCTGGCGTAAATCTTAACCCTTAGGGTTTTGACCTCACGCGTATGACTTTCTACGTAACTATTAACGTATGATTCATGCCATGTTTTGTTGATGAAATGATGTTTTGTGTTAATATTGATGATTTGATGAAATTATTTCGGGCTTTGCTACGCCTAATATTCATAATCAAGGTCATTTGAACTCTACGCATAAGGAATACCCTAGGCGTAGTCAAGTTATCGTAAGAATAATTCTCGCATAACTATTACGCGTAAGGTTCTACAATGGGACTACGGCGTATCCCGTGAAGGATATGCGTGTGATGACCTCTCGCATAAGGTCTACTCTCACGGTAAACCTTACGCATAAGGTTTTATATGCCCACGCGTAAGCTCTACGCATAAGGTCCCTATTTCCACGCATAACATTTCTTACGCGTAAGTTAGGATCCTACGCGTAAGCTTGCTCTCTGGCAGATGTCACTCTCTGTTTACGCTTAACTTTGCCAATTCTACGCTTATGCCTTGATTGACCTTCATTATGAATTGTTACGTGTACAAACTTGTTAATAAACTTATCTTAACGTCACGAATCCAATAATGTCACTAATAAACTTAAAAGTTTGATATGTTGTGATAACATAAACTTTAAAACTTAAAGTTAACTAACTCACGAAACATTTCACGACGTCATTAGACTATTGGACAAACAAGTGACTTAGGACTCGTAACAATCATTATCCTTTGTACATTCAATAACTAGGCAATAAAACCTTACATTGACTAACATTATGTATTTCGATATGTTGGTTCTTTTGGCTAATGTTATTTTAGATCACGACATGGTGAACAAATGAATGTGGATGCATCGAAGTTCTTACAATTGCCGATATCTTTCCGAGGGTTATCCTAGAAAGCTTGGAAAGAACAACCTTAGGGTTGACTTTGACACCCTCACATGCTCGAGAATCTTCTTGTCTCATTCGGTGGATATTCTCGGGAATCATCCCTATCAAAACATGCTCTCAAACTCGCCATAGTTCCGAGGTCTACATTCAACAATGCAGGATTCTATGCAGAGGATCACTGGTCAAATCTTGTGAATGTGACCCTTAATCACAAACAAGTCACTATCACTCCCGATGACTTACGAGTGCTCTCATCATTCGGACATCGCTCCAACCGACTTCTTTGCTACCCTCTTGAAGAGACTCTCATGCAATTCTTGATAGATATTGGTTAAGATGAAGCTACAAGAATCATTACTAAGCACTCTCACGTGGGTGAAGAATATTCCTCAACCATGGAGGACACTCTATATGATCATCACTAAATCGGTCTCAGTCGTGGCGGTGGCTATGAGCATCCCAAGCTCATGGGCTGCAAATTTTACAGTGGTTGATCAACAAGATGGACATTATAATTGAAAACACTGCTATGGGAAGACATGATGCTATTTCATGAAGCTTGGCTCCAAAATTCCCTATGTCGATACACCAAGCTGTTGATCCGAGAGCTCTTGGACTTCATCCCGATATCCCAGGAGACTCCATGACCGGATAATCATGACATCTTGACTGAGCCCATACTATCTGTAAGAATCAAAGAATCGTCTACGAAGAAGCGGTCTTTGAGTTGCCCAATCACCTTCTTACAAAGGAAATCAAAAAGCTGAAAGCGTACAAAAGGTATCGGGTGGCCGTTAAAGAAGGTAAAGTTGGCCATCTTGATGAAAAGGCTTCGGGACACCTACTCGGAGAACCAAAGAGGCGGTCTTTGGAAGTGCCGCAAGTACGGAGAGTCAAAGGAAATTCCCAAGAGGAACCCTTCAAGAAGAGGATTGTTCCTCTAGGAAGCTACTCCTATCCCACATCCCCAAGCCCGAACGCAAAGAAAGCTTTTGAATGAAAGCTCGAAAGTCTTGACACGAGATGAAGAGATTACCTCTCTCAGAAGCGCAAAGGATGACAACCCTTCCGTACAAAACCTCCAAGTCCTCAAGGCGATAAAGGAAAAGGAAGACTCCGACTTGTACCCTATAATGAGAGCTCGAAGAAGAAGAAGAAAGCTGGATCAATCCTACGGGAAGAAGTTTACATTTGTTAGTCACCTTCAAAAGCTGAAGAATTTGAAAAAAGACCAAATGGGTGGCCCCGAAGGATCAAGTGGTCTTGCCCACTCCTCACCGGATCTGATGCGGTTAATCGACCGATAAGGGATCTAGTGCCACCACTCTTCCGCAACAACAAAAGCTTGTGGAGGATACTATCGAATATGAGTTTGAGAACCACAAATTGAGAAGTCCGAGAAAGATAAAGATGATGATTATGACAAGTTGCTTGGAAAGTCAACACATTCACAAAAGGAAACTTACGAACCGCCTAAGGACCCGAGCCTCCTCATGTCTCCTCATCATCGGACTCTTCATCTCATTCATCACCACCACCATCAAAGAAATCAACCAAATCATCATCGAATCGGTGAAGAAACCACCTGGTTCTGGATATCTCATGCTCATAAGCGTATTGGGAATGCTGTCAAACAAATCGGAAAGAAAGACATTCTCCAAAAGAAGTTGAATTTCTATAATGATCACATACATCATTTGTATGGCGAGCATGAAAAGATGAAAGAAGAAAGGAAGTTTATTCGAGAATTCATGAGAAGTCATCGTCAAGGGAGGCTGAGCGAAATGATCGAAGGCTACAAAAAGTACCTTCAGATATCGTTCCTAAAGTCACAAAGGAGTTGTTCACGGACAACTTTATCCAAATCTTATGCGGATCGCCAAGCAAACTATAAGATCAACACCTTTAACCGTCACAATCAATCCATCGATCCTGTAGTTTTCTCGGATAATGAATTGGTGGCTAATCTTGTCACACAAATGTCGCCACGATCGCAACATTCAGTGCGAAGAAGGAAAAGCGTATCAAGCATTCTTGGACTTCCAACTCAAAGAAGCTTGTAGATTTGAAGAAGATAAGTTGAAGCGTCCTAGAGGCGATGAAGACAAGGATAAGGATAAAGATAACGCAAAGCGTCGAAGAAGTTTGGTGAATCATCTTGATGCCTCCGAACTCCTCAAAGGACTCTGCTCAAAAAGGTCCCTCCTCGTTCTTCAAGCGAAAAACCTCGGGGCGATTCGAGTTACCACCCCGACTCAAAAACCGGTGATCACTTTGAGTATACGGTGGTGACGATGAAGAGGTCCTTGAGCCCCTACAACAACCCACCTCACCCAAACAAGTGCGAAACCATAATCATCATCAAGGCCTTCTAAAAGAAGAAGAAGACGACTCACTGAAGTCGTATCATGGCTGAATGACAATAAAATCGAATAATTTGAATGGTTCTCCACACTTGTCAATCAAACTCTACCACGATGAAGGTCAAGATCGGTCGAAGGTTCTACATTGGAGCATGCTAAAGTTTTGCAAGATAAGTTCCATGTGAAGAAAATGACAAAATCTAAGTTGAAGCGAATCAAGAATGAAGCGTTTCAACTTCTAAAAGACGACTACGAAAGTGCCACAGAGGTCGAATATCACCTTGACAATATTGCTCGAGCTATGTCTAACAACATGGATTGGCTCAACTCGAAGCAAACATTGACTTCACAAAAGGGACAACCCTCCATACTACACCGATTGGACCAAACCTCTACCGACCATTGGCCAACCGGATGAACCACGGATTCCCTTCGATATTTCTTCACAGAGATCCGGAATTTCTTCTCCATGGTGGCGATGGTTCAAGGAAATATGCTACATCTTTGACACTTCCATTCCTGCGACTATCTACTCAAAGCGCATTGCCATTGAGGAGCGTGCCAATCACTTGTTCTCCAACACGGTGGAAGCATACGACCGAGATGCATTGTATGGGATTCATCACCGCGGCCGACGCCAGCGAATCTACTCTGAGTGTCGGGTTCGTAAGTCACAACATGCGATGTTTAGTACTAAAGACATCGTTGCCATCCAACATGTTGGTCTTTCATCCAAATGGGACTACACCTTTCTCAAGAATATTGTGGTCAAAAGGCGGGATGAAAGGGACTATGCGTTCGTGAAGTTGACTTTGAGAATTTGTCTCTCAGCGATATTGAAGACATGTACCTTGCCAAAGTACGTGGTCGCATGAGACAATTTTCAACCGAAATACAACGATGAATTCATCAAGTCATCGCTCATCTTCATCAGACGCATAGTCATAAAGAACGTGTTGAAGATCTCCACTTGCCGTTGAATCATATCGACACGTGTCAACTTCACTCCACCACGACTTGATCTTCCGATCTTAACCGGCTATCACAATTAAGGCTCATCGACAAACCGTTTGGTGTCGTTTATCGCGATGAACTTCATCGTAATTGCTTGATGGCGTGTAATGAGCTTCACAAATTTAGAGATCATACTCGAAGATGGTTAGGGACGGATTAACTTATCGATTGAAGGATATCGTGAAAACATTGGGAACCCTAAGCGATGGAATTCTCGGGATCGGAGGAATGTGAGAAGGATCATCACCATGATTGATGAGCGGTTGTTCGAAGGATCGATTCGAGACAATTGGAGAGCTATGTTGGTGGTGACCCAGGATTAACATCACCGGCTATCAGCATGCTCGCACTCACTACTACAAAAATCTCATAGAAACCGGTCAAAATGGTCCATAAAAGTGGTTTGAAACCACTCTACGAAGGGGTATCTCCATGATCGAACATATAGAAACCGGTTTGGCAACCTATCTCTATTAGAAACATCGACCTTTGGTTTCTCCTTAAAATCGGTCTCCATTATAAAGTAAACAAACATTGTTTTATTGAACATTGACACGGTTCTCCCCAACCTATCTTTATAGAAGCATCAAATCTATCTTTATATAGAGTAAAAAGATGTGTTTTAACTCAAAACTAGTCTTTTGGTATATTTATTTTTAAAAAAAATCATTTCTAAATTTAAAAAAAATAGAAATGTTTTTATAAAGAAATATATATAAATCGACAAATATATATAAAGTGATTAAAAATACACCACAAATGTCGAAATCAACAAAGTAAATTAAGATAATACGTCAATTCAAGTAAACATAAATCCTAGAAAAAATCCAAATTAAAACACTAGAATTCAACAAATTATAAAGAAAAACACTAGAATTCAACATAATTGAACATCATTATATGGGAGTAATAGCGCCACTGTAAACCATGCACCAATGATGGCGTTCAACTCTTTGTTCTCTAACGAACGCTCGTCACTTCAAGGTACCTATACGTTAGTTAATGAAATATAAACATCAGTAATCTAAAAAAAACAAAAAGTTGAGGAAAAAAGAAGGAAAATACAACAATTTCTTTAGCTTTTGATCTCTTCGTCGTTCAAAGTGCATATGTAAGATCGGTTTCAAGGTAGATGCAAATGCATCACATTCAAGATCGATTTCAAGGTAGATACATATGCATCACGTTCAAGATCGGTTCAAAGCGAGATACATATGCATCACGTTCAAGATCGGTTTCAAGGTAGAAAGACAATTCCAATTATATTCTCTAAAAATGAACTAGGAATATGTTTAAATCACCTCTTTACAAACTTCTATGGCCTCCTTACATGATTTCACATAACTGACATAAACATACAAAATTAAACCATAAGAACGAAATGTATAATATTCTCTAACCCCTCACTAAAGTATACGACACGAATATTCTTCAGCTATATGCAATGGAGGCCATCAGCCAGAATAGCAAATGATATTGTCTGTTTGAACATATCTTTAATCTTGTGAAGTAAATATCAAAGACCATTTGCAAATGATATCCTATATGGTATTAAATGTCACTAGGGTGTCAAAATACCCGACCAACCCGGACCGGCTAAGCTATTCGAATTCGGGTTACTCGAGTCAAAATTTGAATTCGGGTTATTCGGGTCAACGGAGTAACCCGAATACTAAATAAGTCGGTGTCAGGTTGAAAATGTTTGGCTAACTTTGGTTTGGGTCCAACCCATTTGACCCGAAAAATAGTTTTTTTTAATTTTCTAATATATTACTTTATAAATTATCTATATAAATTAGAACAAATATGCAAATTTATGCTTATTTTACTCGTATATGGTTTGACCCGAACCCGAATTGACCTGACCCGAGTTGACCCGAACCCGACTAACCCGAGTTCAAATAGGTTCAAGTTCGGGTATGTTATTTTTAGCCTTGACCAGACTTTGACCCAACCTGAATTGACCGAACCCAACCAATCGGACCCGGCTGACACCCCTAAATGTCACTCATAAGAACATAAATATGTAGCTAAAACTATAAAATCATTTGCGAAATATGTAAATATATATTGTAGTTATACCTTACAACCTTTGCCAAAAGCTAGTGCAATTGCCTTGACGACCCCTAAAATCTCTGTTAGAATAACAACAGGGATTCATCTTTATGAGTTGCTTCAACACTTGGTTGTTCATTAGCGATCACATGAGGTTTTACACGCAAGTCCCAATAAAATCAAAACTCAACTTTAAATCATTTCATATCTTTGTAATACTATAAATGTAAAGTAGTTTCAACAACACATTAAACTAGACATACATGTTAGATGTAATATTATGGGAGTTGTTTTAGTGGGCTATGGCCCTTTAAAGTTTATGTTGTACTTTGTACTCGTATAAAGTTGCAACAAATAAAATGTTTCTCGGACCGTCTTAGCGACCGCCGTAGTGCACGCACTTCTTTCAGCCGCCAACCGTTGATGCTCTCACGACCGAAAATTTTGGCATGCCTCGATCCATCTGCCTCCACGGTTCATATCACCTCTTATATATGCAATGACAGTTTGTATCAATCCGTCTTTGCTTAGGCTTCGTTGCAACATACTTAGTGAATGCTTTCAAATGACCGTAGCCCTTTATTTGATTTCTATTCTAACTAAAGCGTACTCTATATATACATCACGATACACATGAACTTACGAGTAATATTTGATTTTAAAAGCGAAACAAGTATTTAAGTATACCTTTGGAGCCAAAGTAGCATACTAGTCATCTTGTTTTGAGCTTTGGTTATGGTTGACCCATCGTATATAGAAAGGTCTTGCGTGAGTAGTTAAGATCCACATATAATAGATTTAATTAGCGACACATATAGATAATTACTTGAGTATGAATGAGCAAATAAGATACTATATATTTTCCTCTCCAAAACATGCAATCCAAAATACAATTATAACTACGCACTTTAGCAATGTTAGAAATAGTTCTCTCCCATCTTTAACTTTGCCTCGATATAAGCTCCTTCTAATGACTTTGTCTTGCTATTTTCATGAGTCGTTACATAGTTTGACCAAATAATAGAGACAAATTAGTAAAGATTATTCTCTTGAGAACAACAATATTAAAAATAGTGATTGTGGCAATGTAGTCAAATGTTATAGTAAGTTTTGAAAAACAACCGACACACACAACTAATTTATTCTTGTTTTGAACTTCTATTTGTATACAATGCTAGAGCTCTGCATATCCCCACTACACAAATCAACCAATGTTGTGTATAAGGACTAAACTCATATTAAATGTGTTTGGTATCTTGAGTTAATTGTCACCATTAGTTTTCTTATTGGGTCTAGCATTGTATAGAGATAGAAGTTCAAAACAGTAACAAATATATGACATAAGCTAAAACCAAAGATATATTGTTACATGTATGACAAAAGCACAAGCATAAACACCGATTTATGACAGCAAACACCACAACCAAACACCCCATTTACGACTACAAACAACACAACCAAATACCACATTTATGACAAGAAACACGGGTCCACGAAACCCTATTTTTGACAAAGACAAGAGTTGAGACACCCTATTTGTGAGGCAAAAAGTTAAACCAAAAGCCCATTTACGACAAGGATAGCACAACCAAAACACCCATTTACAATGATTACATTGCCTTCATATTGAAAATAAAGATCATTTTAGTGTCAAATAATTTTAAATCCCATACGAGCTTAAAAACAATTTATTCCAACAATTACATTCCAAAATAAAGGCTTTCTTACCTAACAATACAAAAAACATATAAACAAACACAACTTATTCCTGAATTAAACTTAATAACAACATAAAATAGATCGAATAAAAGGTTAATTGAAGAAAAACATCGATTGTATCATTTGGTACCTCTAATTGAATTAGTATATTACCGGCTTAGTTGCGTGACTAAGGTGGCGATGAAGGAATGATATGCGACGATGGTGGTGGTGGTGGTGGTGGGTGGTGGTGGTTAAGTTGTGGTGATAAGCGGTATAGGTTAGAGGGTTAGGGTTTGTGAAAGTGAAGGGGAAGCGTTTAGGATTTTGTAAATGAAGTGAAAATTGAGGAGGAAATTGAGTAAAGTTTTTAAAGAACCGCGTTATAGTGTTATCCTATAGTCCGGTTTGTTAAAGAAAAATGGTTCTAACATAACATTAAACCGGTTTTATAAAAGAAAAATGACTAATCTGAGGAATAGAGCTCGATTTTGTAGAAGAAAACATGGCTCTAACGTTTTCATTATAAAGACCGGTATTGAAATAGAAAAATAACTTTATATCCTTTTCCAAAATACATAATCCTTTTAGAGCTCGTGTCTCACTAAAGCGGGGATCTATTAAGAGGTGTACATGGGGTTGAAAAGTCGTTGAGGATGGGTTTTAGCTTTAATTAAGAATTCTTTTATAAGCTAGCTTTTATTCAAGTAAACAACTAGTTTTCTAAAATAATTATTTGCACATTATTTTTGAATTTAGGTGTACAAGGGGGTGAAGAGTCGTTGATGGATGGAAGTTCAAAATAGAGAATTTTCACACGGTTGTTTCTTCAAAACGGTGTCTATAACATAAATACACAGAGACATGTTGTTACCTAAACACTAGTGTCTTCGTTGTGTAAAAACATTTTTACCCATGAGCCAGTTTTATGCATTTTATATTATGGCTGGTTTTCAAGACAACCAATCTAAGTTCCTTCCATTCTTGCTAGTTTTTTATTATAGGAATTGGGTTTTATATAAACAGTCTCTATTTGGGGGTGTTTATAGCCGTTTGTGTAGTAGTGACTCCTGGCGACATCACTGCACTTCCTGGTACCCCTTGAATTGTTTCCTTCATTATAAATTTGGATGTGTGATTAATTATGACAATGGCTTGTGCACACATAACGATGTACAACCGTATTTTGCAAGAAAGGACCACGTGGTGCGCCTCGATGCCACAATCCTTATAAAAGGAGCGAAGCTTCTTATTTTGAGTAAAACCTATCAAACCTTTCAATTTTCAAGGTTTTGCTCAAAAGAACAAGTACTTCCCATATGATTTTCAAAACCTCAACCGTTTATATCACTTGTTGAGGGAGTATTTGAATTAAAACTTTGTTCACAAATTGTTCACGGTGGTCACTCTTCCCATGACACTCGAAATGGTCATATTTATTCTCGAAGCGTGTCAAAAATAACATTTCATATGCCATTTTTGAGGGAGACAATTGTTGATAAGAAATATGTTGTGCAAAATGCAAATGAATCATGTACCTCGGACTTAACCAGCAATTAGCGGTACTAAACTGTTAGTAACTCGAAAAGACTTGTCTGGACGGGTAATAATTTCAAACTAGTTCACTAATAATGTAAGCGTGTCTCATGAAAGGACTGTCCAAGTAGAATGTACCATTCGAGAAACTCTTGGTAGACATGAACTCGACGGGTATGACAACCTTCGAGGATTGTCTACACCTTCAAGGTAGTTATTAGAGCTAGTTGTCACCTAAAAGGCGACAATGTAACTCTTTAACTATGCAGCGTAACCGTGTCTCATGGGGATTGTCTATCTCGAGTGGATCAATTCAAAATGTGCGCTTCTTTCCTCATTTGTACATTTAACCGTTAAAACTATTAAGCACATGTGGAGGAAGTATTTATGCAAAATCTTATCTTGGTGGTTCAAAACGTTTTCAGGTCATAAACACTTGTGAGAGATTTAATTTTCGATGGTACAAAATGGTTTTATGGCAACATAGGATAGTCATGGGTTATAAGGTGACTAAGGTTAGGAATAACCGTCCTATGATCCGCCAGAGGAGAGGATCTACCTAAGGACATCACAAATAGTTAGTACTTAGAAGTCCTTGGTATGATTGTAAAAGGAGAAAATGAGAATCGGAGAAAGAAGGAGTTGAAGAATCAAAAGAAATGCAAAGAAAAGGGTGAAAAGAAATAGCCCTCAGTTATTCAACTTAGGCGGACACGGGTTCAATTCATATACTCTTGGTTGTCACTTGATGGCCGGTATTGAAGAATAAAAGTCGTCATGGACCCGGTGGCGCATGCACTAAACCTTCTTAGCCACTCAAGTTTCTCTCAGCGAAGCTTGTTTCATTCTCGGGGAACCCTCGTAAACTATTGGCTTTCTCTTAGAGATCATTTGGTATTGAAGGAGACCCTCTCCCTAGTCTCCGCTCGGAAAACCAAAACGCACTATTGAGTCTAGAGCCACGAGATTCATCAAAAGATCTCTTAGGAACACTTGACATTTCATCACTTGTTGATCAACAAATAAGATCATCGGTGGTTCATATCGAGTCCTTCACGGATCTTAGCAATCGCCGAGAACATTTATGAGAGGTTCACAACCGTGATCTCGGTGATTGAATGGAAACTCTGCCGGTCAACATTAAATGACCACGGCGGTAGGTCATCGGTAACTCCCGTGGATTACGCTGGGTGTGTCTCAAGCAGTCTCGATCGTGAGGTGATGCTTGGTGAACCTCAACGACTCATCTAAACCTGTAGATGTGCCGGTGCATCGCGTTATCTCACTTGTGGGACTCCGGTTCAGAGCGGCCTTTGTAAGAATTAGAGTTGTGTTTTCACACTATCTTGTTAACACTCTCAAGTTCAAACTTGTAAGTCTGGGAACACCTTATAACTAACCGTTTGAAATGTTTTTTCTTATGGAAGCTCCGGAGCATGATGATCGTCTTGATTCTTCTCATGCTCACGCCAACATCATCACTAATGGAAGTTCTATTCAAAAGCAACACAACCGCCGAATGATTCTTCGTCAAACCAAAGAATCTACAAAGTTAATGACAAGAACTTCATCGATGTTGAATTCCAACGTCAAAGGCGTGTGAGCATGTTGAAGAATAGCGATGGAACACCGGAGCGGTGAAGGCGACGAAGCGAGGCGATGCGGAACAACAACATACTATCACTTTCACCACAAAGAACAATGATCAAGAACAAAGTTAAAGATGGCGTCAAAGCATAGCGTTCAAAGATAACTATCTCTACACTGGGAGATTGTTCGAATCAAGGCAATTCCTCTCACAAGAAGAAGAATGTCGGAAGGCGTCGAGCTACTATTACATCAACGCCTTCACCGTTCATCACTAACACTTGGGGGAGATTGTTGGAATCACTCTAAACCATAATCAAGTGTTAGTAATTAATATGTAATAGTTAGCTTTATTATGGCCTTTATGTTTGTTATTAGCCTTAAGCTTATGTAGAAGGCCCATGAGCTTAGGCAAAACCCATTTAAGAAAGGATGGAAACTAGGGTGTTGCCTCAGCTTTTCTCCTATAAATACTCTTGTAAACCCTTATTTGAGGGTTGGTTGTTCAAGTTTTCTTTCATTCGCATGTTCTACGCCTAAACCGTATTATCATTTGTGTGTGTGTTTGTTTACTTGTTCAATCGCTTATCTCTTTCTATATTACTTGTGTTTGTAAAACTAGTGACCTATGAGATATCCGGATGATCAACAAGTGATATTTTGTGATTTTACGAATATTACAAGTGATTTTCAATTAATGTTTTGTAGCGTGAAAATCACGAGTGACATTCGAATCTGCAAAGTGATATCCGAAAATCACAATTGATATTCATAATATCACAAAGTGATATTCGAATATCGATATTTAGAAAATCACAAGTGATATTGAATATCAAAAGTGATACGAAAATCACTTGTGATATTCGAAAAACATGAAAACGCAAGAAAGCGGACTAAAGCGTGAAAATGGGCGTATCACGTGAAAAGCAGGAAAGCGTTTGAAAGCATAAAACACGTTTGAAAATGGATGAAAACGTATAAAAATTGACGAAACGAAGAAAGCCGATGAAACGGATGAAACGGATGGCGGATGAAAACATATGAAATGTATGAAAGCGGAAAAGCATTATGAAAATGAAAACGAAGAAAAAGCGAATGAGAAAAAAAAGCGTGAATTAATTTAAAAAAAAAGGAATTAAAAAAAAAAAAAAGAAAAAAAAAAATATGTGAATAAAAAAGAAAGACAAAAAGAAAAAAAAACATGAACTTAGGTTTCTTTTAAATCTTAGGTTAATCCTCACCATTAGATCAATAGATGGATTGTGGGGATTTGTCCTCAGTAAGCGTTAATTTGTGGGTAAGCGAAATAAAGTCATCTATAACTATATACTTATGCATGAGTTTTTCATTATTCATTCATCCATTAAATTTTGTATAATCAAATTTTGTAAAAAATAATTGTTAGATAACTTCAGATTCAACTATATTTAATTGAAATAGATGTTGATATTCTATTTAAATTTATTATTGATATTATGATGTCTACAAGATGCGAGTTTAGTTGCATATAATAAGCGTTGATGAAGTTAAAATATATTCCTTAAAGTTTTTAAAATGTTTTCTATATCCTTATTAAATAAATAAAAGTTCGTGAGTAGTTGTTATAAGACAATCACGTTTTTTGGTTTCATATTTGATGGTTCGTCTTACAATTTGATAATTATATTCTCATTTTAATAGTTTAAGCGTATTTAATATTCAATTTTTTTCTCACGTTTGTCATCTTTTAATATGAAATAAATGAGTTCTAAAGAAACATATATAGTAAAAAATGGCATTTATAATCTTATGTATATTTATATGTTGGAGTTTTAAAACAACATATATATATATATTATATTTTAAGTTATAAAGTATATGAGGTATAAAATATAAGGAGTATTTGTTTAATTTAAAGTTATTAAAAAGCATGGAACTTATAATATTACTTAACTCTATCTGATTTTAAAAATTTAACCACTAAAGTTTTATTAATTACTCAATCTTTTTAAAGTTTTTGTTTCACAAATTTGACACTATATTTTTATGTGTTTTCTTCTCAACCAAATTCTACACCAGAATAAAGCTAAGGTTGGCCAAAATCAATTTAATTTTGATTTTTTATTAACCAATCACGTCGCCCGATTTCGACTACGTGGCAAAATCAACCTCTTCTATTGGTCTATATTTTTTTTTTTAGTGAAAAGGGTTTTGTAAAACGTTACGAAATAATGTAATTCTTTTATTATATAAAGATGAATTATCAATGTTGTAACAATAAACAATACAGTTATGTCTTTAATTTCAATAATCCGTGATGTTACACCCGAGATTAGGAAAGAAGTACGTTAAAGAATTACCATAATATATCTTCCTTTTCTCATGATTAATTAATGGCAAAGTCTTTAAACGCCGGTTCTTGAAACTTTTACCCCAAATCTTATTTTTTTTCACTTTCTGTCAAGCAACTCTATCATAAAATCGATGTGTCCATATCTTTACCACTTTGTCTTAGTGTCTTAGGTTAGTTCTAAGTATTTGGGGCCTACACGTTGAAGGCGGACGTATTTTGTCTTTTTAGTAAAAAATAAAATCTTTTTATTATAAAAAGATACATATATCTTTGACTTGGTCCCACACATATATATTCTTGGAATTGATTTAATAAAAGTACAAAAATACATTTAAATTAAAAATACTCTTTATAAATACAAAATACTTTATACTATAATTTCTAAATACATTTATACAAAATACTTTATACTATACTAACACCTTCCGTCATCATCATCTCTCTAACAACTCCACCTTCACCTCCACCTCCACCACGATCTAACCCCACACCTCCACCCCCTCCATATCAAACCACAAGTCAGATCCAAACCCTAACTTTATCAATTAGACACTAAGATTTGGACATGAAATACCAAATACAAATCTGCTCCTAATACTCACCATCTCACTTCTACAAATCTGCTACTAACACTCAATTTAATTAGTTAGTTAACTTTTTGATCAGAGAAGATGGCAACGACGATACCGATACCATCGCGACAGTTATTTATTGACGGTGAATGGAGAGAGCCTGTGAAGAAGAATCGTATTCCTGTTATCAATCTATCTACTGAACAGATCGTTGGTATAACTAACTAACTAACCTTTTTAATCGAAATTAAATTGCAGATGTTATGAAAAAAGTAGACATTGTTATTTGAGCACTGTTGTATGTATATATTTCATTTTCTACAGTATTTGATGTACTTCTAAATGTACAATTTGGTATACATTAGTACATGTTCAGTGTGCTGAATATGCAAGTGAAATTGAGCTTCGATGTTATATTGGTATAAAAAGCTAAACACTTTGCACCATACAGTATCTACGGTTAACATTGTGCGATATCCTGGTAATGCTTTTGAATGGTTTGTCATTTCAACACCTTAACATATGAAATTATAGGTTATGTCCATCGACTTCTCTTATTGCATGAAGACTCCCTTAACATTAAACTTTTAATACGGGTAATTCTGGACGATATGTGTTACAAGTTTCAGAATTTGTGTAATAAAAGTTGTGGGATGAAAATAATTTTATACATACCAGTGTGACATTCCCTGTAATGAATGTTGTACACTAATAAATTATTGGTGATGACCTTGTTATTTGTTATCAAAGGTTAACCTACCTAGATTACTGCCACCAACTGTTATGTAACCAACATGAGGAGATAAATCGTAATTTTTATACGGTGAAAAGGTTTGGACAGACCTGTGCTATCGATTTTTCTTCTTACTAGGACGTACGTTAAGGCTTGATTGAAGTAAAGACCTTAGAGTTAGCTTGAGTTCAAACCACAATCATTTAAAGCTTATGTTTGGCTTAGTCGTGGCAGATAGTTGCAACAAAACTACAGATAATAATAACAATATAAAGCAAATGGAGAACAATAAGCAGAAGTATCAAATCAAGACCGCTTTGATTAAAAATATCTGATCTTCAACTAAACCATACATCCAAGACTTTCCAATGGTCTTACAAAATTCAACACTTATGCAAAACTAAAAACAATCAATAAAACCTTAGTATGATTCAAGTTAATATATGAACACATCTTACTATGATCACATTAATAAGAACTAATGTACTTCTAGTAATTTACAAAATTTTGGATAAAACCGAAACCAAATCTATATGTTAAAAAAAAAAAAAAAAAAAAAATGGATAAAACCGGAAACCACGGCTAGTACATTGCTAACCACCACCATGTGGGCAACCCACGGCTAATACATTTCTAACCACTGTGTGGGCAACTCACGTGGTATTTCTAACACGCACATGTGGGCAACCCACGGTGGTTCGAAGATACTGGCAAGTGGGTTCCACACAGTGGTTAGAAATGTACGTGGCAATGGTTGCCCACTATCGTGGTTAGAAATGTACTAGCGGTGGTTTCGGTTTTATCCAATTTTTTTTTTTTTTTTTTTTAAATATAGATTTGGTTTCGTTTTTATCAAAAATTTTGTAAATTACTAAGCACATTAGTTTTTTTTTTTTTTTAACTTATAAGCACATTTGGCATACCACAAAATTTCTCATGAAATCTATGGTCTTATATGGGTTTAGAATGAGATGCTATCTTAATTAGCTAAATGCTAATATATGGGTAGTTGAAACACATCATAGGAAGTTTATTTTCCTTTAATATCATCTGTAAAGTGCGTAGCGAAATACTATTAACAAGACTAGTAAAATTTAAACTACGTATCCAATACGACTTTCTCGATATTATTAAGAAACAAAAGTTGAACAAGTGACAAAGAAAAAAACATTGCACCTCTTCTAGACAGGCAACTGGAATTCACTAAAATGTCAATAGCAAAGGGTTCCTAAATTCCACACAGAAATTGATTTTTTTAGCCCACTTGCTAGGAAAGAAAAAATGTGACAGAAATAATATATGAGGTCTGTATTTCAGATGGTGAATTAAATTGTTCCCGTACTACATATTAAACAAACAAGACTGAAATGGGGAGCAAATGCATGCACTTTAAGTCTGTAAGGATGAAAGACCAGGACTTGGTCAACCATGAATGTTATAAATAATGTTTGACTCGAAATGTAAGACCAGGAAAAAGTCAAACTCCTATACAAAGACACATAATCAAATTTCTATAGAAGAACTAAGGCCACATAACAAACTGATATAGACTGGCCAATGAAAGAATATAAGACATGGTTACGTTTTGACAAGTGTTTGAAATTCATCAAAAGAGTAAAGTAAAATTCTAAAGAGCATAGTCTAACCAATGTGTATGATGGTTGAGATATGAAATGATGATAGCTTTATATAGACAAAAACTGAAGAACCATTAATCGCATTGTCACATTGTGTACGTGTTCTGTTGGCAACAAATGCAGGGAATTTCACTTCTTTTCTTTCTGATATAACTTGTCACTGCGTACCACCTTCCCTTTCAGTTCCGCCATTTTCAACATTAGTTCATTGTTTACTTTTTCTACATCTTCAATAACCGAACATTGTGTACGTGTTCTGTTGGCAACAAATGCAGGGAATTTCACTTCTTTTCTTTCTGATATAATATAGTGGAATTATCTGCTGAAGCGGATATAACTTCAGCGGAAACCATTATAACTTCAGCGGAAACCATAACTTCAGCGGAAACCATTATAACTTCAGCGGAAACCAGTATGACTTTTATTGTTTCTTCTTTCTTCATTCTTTGCTTGTGGTTTGGTATTCTTCACAATTCCCAACAGAATACATGTATTTTTATTTGTCTCAAATACCCAAATTATGATACAGAAAGCAAAACAAGTTAAGTAAATTATTTGAACTCATAAAAGAATATACACATGTAATAAAGTCAACACACTTTGTTTAAACTTTCATTTCACATTACAACTATAATAATGAAATTCAGATAAAATCTGACATATTTCACATTACAATTTTTTTATTTGTCCCCATTTTATGGCTTGATAGGCATTCTCGAGCTCATTTGCTTTCCTGAGATACGGATGGAACTCGACAACTCCCCAAGCCAACTTAGATAAATAGATCAGACAGAGAATAAACATCCAAAGACCACCTAAAGCGTGATTGTATATCGTTTAGTGGTCTAGGGCTGTAGCAAATACTTGATCAGATGAACCTTACTTTAACAGTTCAAACACTCGCTGAATCATCATAACAAATGGTATGAACAACTAAAAATCGAAAACAAAAAATCGAAAACACCTTGTTTCCAGGTCTCTTCCTCCTCTGTTCAATTATTTGATCAAACCCACCTATAATCACCACTACCACCGTAGCACTCCTAGGAGGACTAGGACTCCTCCTCCTTTCATAACCACCGCGGGGAAGGAGAATAGCCTCTTCTACCCATACTTTTCTCTCTTTGATCGGTGATGATCGTTGAATCTGGGTAGCAGTGGGGGAGAGGGTGTGTTTGAATGTGAAGTGTGTGTAAAAAGTTTGTGTGTAAATGGGTAGCAGTGGTTTGGATCTGTTTAATGATATAAAGTTACTGTGAATGATGTATGACTGTAAATGTATGTATACAAAATATAAAATGTATTTTATAATTAAATGTATTTTGTATTTAAAAGAAAGTGTCTTTTTATTTAATAAGTTGTCAAGAATACGTATGTGTGGAATGAGTTCTTTTAAAAATATGTCTTTTATAATAGAAAAATACTATACTTTTATAGTAAAAAACAAAAAAAGTCGATTCTTGAGAATGTGGTGAAAGTTAAACAAATCAAGTATGACACTTGTCTTATGTAAGTCTGGTGGTAAGAAAGATATGACTTGTCAAATTTGTGGGAGAGTTCATGTAGGCGTTATGAGAAGTGAAAAAAAAAGTGGGGCATTTAGGGTAAATTAGTTGGGCAACTGGGGCATTTAAGGGTGTGTTTGCTAGAGGGAAATGAAGTGAGAGAATTGGAATCGCTCATATTTCTCTTGTTTGGTACGGTTAAAAAATTGGGAGGCGGAGAATTTGGAATTCTCGAGAGTTGCTTTTAGTGTATTTTCATTTCCACTCATTTTGGGATGGAAATTGTATTCTCTACCATAATGTTCCTGTTGCTTTTTAAAAGGGCACGTGACATCCACATTTTACACAAATCTCAAAAACAAATGTCACCCAAACCCTCTCAACAGTTCTCCCTTCAGTCCATTTTTTTTGACGATCGCCATCACCGGCCGCTTCTTGATATCTGGCTGTTGAACCCTTCTATTTCTTATTTTGTTCGATCCATATTTGTGGTTTGAGAAATTGCATCTTTTTGTTTTTCAAACAAATGTTTCACCTTTTAGGTACTTCTTTTCTTGTTGATGCAATACATATCGATGCTGTTCTTTTTTCATGAAATTGAAGAGCAATATGATTGATTTGCTTTTTGTAAAGTTTTGTATATGGGTTAATTTCCAGATCTCAAGTTGTTAGGTATTTTATCTAATTTGGTTGAAAGTTATTTTACAAAAAGTAAACAATTTGCTTCGAAAAGTGGTTATGTTTTAGTAGATTTGTTCTTAGTTGGAAAGTCAATAATTTGTGTCCAAAAAAATGGTTACAAAATTAGTTCAGAAAAAGTTTTAACTTTTTCAATAAAAAGTGTTTTTTTTAGTCATTTCTCGAATTTATTTCTCATGTTACCAAACACTAGAATTGAATTTTAATTTCTTTACCTATTTCATTTCTCTGAATTCTATTCTCTACTTCATTTCTAATCTCTGAAATTCTCCCTACCAAACGTGCGTAGAGAATTTGCCCTTAATTAATTCTCGAGATGCAAAGTGTGTATTGGTCTTTTTAGTTACCTAACGGAACAAAAGAATGATCATAAATAAGAAAATCAACGAATGCTTGACATATAAAGCATCACATTTCACAAAAGGCCAAGAACAACAGTGAAAATTGTATTTTAACATACCTTCAAAATCGTTGAAATCATACATCAGTTAGAGTTGTGGAAATCAAACAACGTAACTACTTCTCTACATATATGAAACTTAAAACAAATCAAATAGTTAAAAAAATGGCTTTAATGCAACCGGTGACAAGCCGCTAGAAAAAAAGCGTAGTTTATATATTTTATATTTGTAATACATAAAATGTTTGAAATATTATATGCAACAAAGAATTATTATTTATACGAATATTCTATTTACATAATTTTGTAGATTCACCTTGAGTACCCCGATCGAAACTAAGCATTAAAACTATTTTGCTAATAATTATGACACACGTTTCAATCAAATTCATCATTACATCTACATTAATGGTTTCTGTTGAACATTACGTAACGAACAATTTTATACAAAATTAGTGCCAAACATTACACTATGCACACTTAGATACAACCCGTATGCGACGCACGGATCAGAATTCGTTATAAGAAAAAAGACCCAGTTTGCCTCTTGCTGCCACTGATATTAAAGGATGATGCTTGATGTATCATTTCATTATTGAAGACTAAAACTCATTTCTTTTTTTTCTTTTCTTATTTTTGATAAATGGATAATAAGAGTTAGGTAGTGTTTGATAATAACTTAAAAAGTCTTCATTCACAAATAGGTAAATTTATTAAGTTATTAGTTAAGTGTTTGTTTGTTGCTTAAAATATATAGATAACCTTATAGAAAAAGTCATGGGGCAGGGACGAAACTTGAGTGTCGTTTATGGAGAGGCCAATTTGAAAAATATTTATTTTATAGGGGTCGATATACACTACGATGAAATTTTTGTATTAGAAACGAATAAAACCATATATAAAATGGTATAAAACTTAGTCTAGTCACTAGTGTGACATGAAACGTCTAAAAGTGGTTCTCGTTATGTGCGAGATAACGTAACGGTTATGCATAAAGTCTATAATTTGCTTGTTTAGAATAAAATGTTCTAGATTATGAATAAATGTTAACTTGTTGTCAGTTGTCACATGAACACTTATTTTATATAGATAATAATTTTCTTTGATTTAGACACTTTATTCAGTTATTCATCTACAAATAAATAAGCCCAGACATAGAAATTTGTATGTATATGAAAGAAAGAAAAGTGTGAGGGAGCGTTTTGTATATATATATGCATGAATAAAAAGAGTGAGGGAGCGTTTTGTATACATATATGCATGAATAAAATCGAGAGTCGGTGCTTCTTAATAAAATTATTTATTTTCTTATAAAAAGCTCAAATATGGGTATTCTAAACAAAGACAATTGCAAGAGAGAATTAGCAGAGATCGATTTGATTTCAAGGTAAGAGAGATTTTGTTTTTTTTAAATCTATTACAATCTTACTTATATATTTTTATTAATTAGATAGATTACTAAGGTTTTATAGATCGATTTGGGGAAAGGTATATTTATTAATAATTTAAGGTTCGATTTGGGGATTATGTCGAAAAGAAGTAGAACTAGCAAGGAAGATTGTTTGGGGATTATGTCAAAAGAAGTACAATTGGCAACGAACATGATGTTCTTCCTGCTGAGTTGATTCATCTTATTCAATCGTTGTTGCCTTTAAAAGAAGGCGGGCGCACTTGCATCTTGTCAAAATCATGGTTCTGGCGCTTGGTATACCCTCCTACCCTTAAATTAATGCCTCCTGAACATAGTATATGGTTGTCGCCAACCCCGAAAACGAAACAAAGTACAACAAGCTCATTCATACCACTTTGCAAAGATACCACATAGACAACATACCCATTCAATCTTTTCATCTTCTGTTAACCATCATTTTTAAAAAAACCCTAGAGGACGCTGAAAATTGGATACGCCTTGTAGTTTCCAAAAGTTGTCTCAAAGAGCTCTCACTTCATATCAGGGTTTCCCTTGATGATGATGATGATGCTGATCAATCTCTCACTTTGCCAAATGAGTTATTCTCTAGCCAAGGCCTACATACAATTCATGTAAGAGCAACATTAACAAAAGCGGATGTCACCAACCTTCCTCTTCGAATTTGTTCCACCAATGTCATCAACTGTGTTTCTTTACGTGTACTGGACTTGGAATACGTCTTTATTAATCAAGACGTGTTTAACAACTTGTTGTCTACTTGTAGCTTGCTTGAGAAGATTAAGCTTACGTTGTGCGGGGGCTTGACCAATGTCAAGGTTAAAAACCTTCTTCGTCTTACCGAATTGGACATTTACTCAATAGAAGACGATCTTTGGGAGATCAACAATGTACCAAGGCTTTGCTCCTTTCATTACCGCCATCTATTTGCTGAGAGGAAGCCTATACCATTTCAAATGGATTCATTAGCAAGTGTGACACAATTATGCATTGAGGGTGATCTGATTTTTGACAATTCGTTTTTGGACACACTCGAATCCAAGTTTCCTGTGCTCGAAAGTTTGACCCTCGATATTCATTATTTGGAGCTCAAAAACGTGGTTTTCACTAGTGCTTCGCTCAAGTGGTTGACCCTAAACCTTGTTACAATTCCAACCAGCCCGGTGGTCAACGTTCAAGTTAATGCTCCAAACTTAGTTTCTTTCATCTATACTGGTAAAATACCGGTCTCCTTTTCGAACCACTGCTCCCAAGCAAGTTAAGCTTACTTCGATGAATGTGGACCTTTGGGTCATTCGTACTTTCTCAAGATTAGGGAAGCACTCAATTTATCAAGCAAGTTTGACATCAACATAAGAAGTGCTAACCTTGATTCAGTAGTGCGGCGTTTGAACATTGACGTTGATGATCTCAGAAGAAGGGTACTCTTGTCTCCGGTAACGAACGTTCAACTTAAACTTGAAACATGTTTAGATGAACACACGTGGGAGCAATCACGATTCTTTGATGCATTTTTCTTGATTTGCCACCCGAGTTACATAAGGTCCAGTTACCAGGTGATTAGGAAGATGATGGAAGGGAATACGACTGATCAGCTAAAAGAAGTTTTATTGAAAAATCCTCATAATGGAAATTGGGAGGCTTTAACCACTTCTTGGAAAAGCGTTCTTCACACACTCACTGGTCACCTTGAGTGCAAACTAATTTGGTTTCCTCAATAGAACATGTGTCTCGATCAGATGATAATGTGAAGGTGAAGATCTAGGATAAGGAAAGCATCCCTTCAGGACCAGCAGAGGAGGATGGACGTACCCTTGCAGTAGGAGTCCACTCTCCACCTTGTCCTATGTCTTTGTGGTGGTAATTGAATTGAAGATCTTTTCTTATTCGTGAATGTTTCTTTGTGAATGTTGTGCGTTACTCTTTACAAGTGTTGATAAACTATGTGGTATCTGTCTAATTTGAAGTAATATTAATTCTGTTTGGTGACTTGTAATGTTTTTGTGAATGTTAAGATGGTTTTGATTTTGTTGTGTGCGAGCATATGGTTTGTCTAGCATCAAGACTTCAAGTGCGCTAAGTGTGGCTTTGACTTGGTTTGTGTGTGAGGTGAGGATATGATTTGTCTCATTTGCTTAAAGCATTAACCTAGCTCAAGTGTGCTCGGTGTTCCCTGAACATGATATAATGTTAGTGGAAAGCCAAAAGCTGGATCGGCCTGGTCCATGACGGTAAATGCTATTCTGTGAACTTGGCTGCGTCATATTGGAACATATAGTTTAGGTATTTGGTGAATTTGGTTATTCCATCCATGGCAGGATTCTTAACTCAAGTAGAGGCGGGCTTGGATTTAGGGTGCTTTTCTTCCCGCGAACTGGAAAAAGAGTTGTCATGATATTGTCACCATCTGTGAAATCCCGTATAACACTCTCGGTTACGAGTATGGCAACAACTTGTGAACAATGAGAAATATCAAGAGTACTTTTGCATTTATGATTTGGAACTTATTTATCATTTTAGTAAATTAAATAGTTTTTTCAGAAACTAGAAGGCCAACAAAATACAAAGTCAACTGCAAATCCTACATCTGCAAGATGTAGAAGCAACAAGAGAGTATAAAAGTCACATAGGCAAAAACAACTAGAAGCTACTCATGATATGAACGGAACAATTTATTGTGAACCAGAAAACATGAGAACTGCTAGACTATAATCGAAACGGATGACTGCACCAAAATTAGTACTTGCAGGAAAAAAAAAAAAAAAAAAAAAAGTGCTTGCAGCAGACTCAAAACCTGTTTCATGACACAGCCAAATGTCAACTCAGCCCTCTTTGCCTTCCTTCAAAGGCAACATAACAATTGTTGGAAATGCGAACCTTACAATGATCATCATATAATTTTCAATTTTTTTATCTTACGCCAATGCACAAGAGTTACCAACAGACCTATAGCCATAGTAAGGAATGAACGTGTATGCCATCACATTCTTTTTATAGAATGATAGCAATATATTCTAATTGTTATTCATACTCAGAGTTCTATGCAAGAAAAATGTATACATACTCTTGGCCGGCCAAGATCTGTTATTCTACCAATAGCAAGTATTTGATCTTTGCGACTTAGTAAAGTAAATGACAGTATTCAACATCACCAGACAAACAAAGGTTTACTTGCACAATCTGGTCTATGTTATCACAAATGTATTTATGTAGTACCTGGTAAAATTCCCATGTATCATATGTAGCTGGTGTTAGAATCAGGTGAAGCAGCTCCTTCAATATTCTTTCTGTGTACCACTTCCTGTGTCAACACATTCCTTCTGCTCGTCTTCTTTAACAGAGTGCTTATCCTCGGATTCTTCAACATTCTTTTGTGTACCATTTCCTGATTCAACACACTCCTTCTGCTCGTCTTCTTTAACAGACTTCTTATCCTCAGATTCTTCAACGTTCTTTTGTGTACCACTTCCTGATGCAGCATGTTCCTTCTGCTCGCCTTTTCAACAGATTTCTTACCCTCAACTTCTTCATTCTTTGTGTCAGCAGAGTCCATATGTGCAGTTTCTTCACCAGAACCACTTGTTCAAATCCATCTCCTTATTTTTCCCAACCAAATTTTTCATAATATGCCTCCATTTCGTCTTCCCACGTTGCAGCATCTTCTTTCCCACCTTCTTCATTATATCCAATTTCTTCAATACGAAAACGCTCTTCATTTGCTGGTAAAACAGGACCCTGATGCCAAAACAATTAAAGAAAAATCTCTTGGCAAATGTTTAGATCAGAATGAAAACTTTTTCTCATTAAATAACAAGTTCACATCATACTTTCTCATTTGTCCTGTTTTAGTGATTGTACTACTTTTTGTACATTTGAGTCATTAAAGGATGGTTTGTTTCCCGTTTAAGTTTAGTCTATAACCTGTAATCTTGAAAATCTCATATAATTTTCACATTATATATAAATGTAACAATTCTATATGTATATATAACAATTTTTATATAAAAACAATAAAAGTACAATGACTAAAATGTACCAAATGAACATCACGTTGGTTATACAGTAAAACAATGTGGAGACAGGGTATGTTCGTTATACCCTTCATGACTCGTTTAGGAATAACCAATTCCGGTTGGAAATGAGGGACATCACGTTAGTTATACAGTAAAAGCCCAATCGGAAAACAACTAACCTCACAGACAGTTGCATTGATCATCTCCATTGCATTCTTAACCTGCTGCTTACGACCATAAATGTTGACGGTTCTCTCCCATGCTTGCCCATCCACTGGAGGAACAGATGTATCCAGCTAGATAATACATGAAATCAGTTAAAATTTTACCAAAACTTGAAAACAAAATTATGACTTGATTAAGTTTAATAACAAACCTCTAACCATGTACCAGATTCCGCTTCAATTCTTGTGAGATTGGCACCTCGATTCCCAGTAAAGGAACAACCTTTATACATACACAATCACAAACAACAAAATTTTAGTATGGCGAAATAAAATACAGAATTGATGGTTTTAGTCCAAATAGAGTGGTTTTACCACCTTAAGAAAAGGTATGTTCATTGCTTTGTGACAAATATCTAATGGCATTATAGCTGTTGGGACAGAAGGCGCATCATATATCAAGAAAGAAGAAAGCCACCTTTAGCAAAGCATGAAACAAAACTGTTATACCTACAAAAAAATAACTTTTGTGTTCTTTAATCACAAAAGATATTTTAGGAATGGGTTCGATAAAGGTTAATATTGAAATCAGACTGTGGGTGACTTTCAAATTTCAATCCATTTTAAGTCTTCTAACCACTGTTTATCGATTTGAAATGTTTGAGCTCAAATTCCCCTTCTAACCACTTTTATCGATTTGAAATGTTTGAGCCAAAAACAACTAACCTCATGGACAATTGCATTGATCATCTCCATTGCATTCTTTTGCAAACCACCTCTTAATCGGAGTACCAAATGCAGAGTGGACTCCTTTTGGATGTTGTAATCTGCCAAGCTTTGATCATCTTCAAGCTTCTTTCCGGCAAAGATCAATCTTTGTTGGTCTGGAGGGATCCCCTCCTTATCCTGAATTCTTGTCTTCACATAGTTGATAGTGTCAAAACTATCGACCTCGAGAGTGATGGTCTTACCCGTAAAGGTCTTCACAAACAATTGCATTCCACCTCTTAGAATAGCCTTTAATTCAAGCACCGACCCCTGTTGAATATTGTAGTAACTTAAGCTTCGGTAATCAGAAAGTTGTCTTCCACCAAAGAACAACCTCTGCTTGTCAGGGGGAATACCTTCCTTATCCCGAATTTTGGCTTTAATCTTGTCGACCGTATCAGACTTCTCGACCTCTAAAGCAATGTTCTTGCGAGTAACCATGCTCACGAAAATCTGCATCTTGCCTCTGGTTAACCATATATCTAAGTGCAAAGTGGAATTTTTTCGAATATCATAGTCATATATGGTGAGTTCATTTCTCAGCTGTTGATTATTAAAGATGAGCCTTTGGTTATCTTTTAACGTACCCTCCTTAAACTCAATTTTTTCTTTCACCTGAATGATAGTGTCGGTCTCTTCAACTTCAAGCCTGATTCTTTGACCACTCGGAGCCTCCACAAAGATCGGAATCCCAGCTATCAACTTGTGCCTAAGAAGAATAACAGAATTCTTCTCGATTCCGTAGTGTGACAGAGTACGGGAATCATCAAGTGGTTTCCCATTAAAAAAGAGACTCGGGAGATTTCTTGGGTTTCGCTCCTTATTTGGAATTTTGGCTTTAACAGTGCTGATTGTGTCCGAGCTTTCGGCTTCAACAGTAAACGACTCACCTTTTTGGGTCCTTACAACTAAGAGCATGCTAACCCTATCAACTTGGTCAAAAACAATTTTCTTGCATGTCTTATGTTTGTTCTCATTTGAACGCGAGCGTCGTTCACATCCTCCTATTTTTGATGGTGCTGAGTTTGCGCCCTTTGAGATGTGGGCTCTGGGGAGCGAGAAGGTGTGGCTTTTTTTGTTTTGGGGCTTACTGTGTTTAATTTGGAATGTCCACTCTGCTTAGATTTTGGTGACATAAGTTCCAAATTATCACTGTGCGTTGGTGACGGTGGCGACGGTGGCTGCCTAGACAATACTGAACGGTGAGAGCTATATGCAGCCCGTAAATACATATCATACTCAGCTCTGCGGCTTTCGTTCAGTAAAATCTCCATTGCCTTTTTAACCCGCATGCGCACAGCTTTACTAAGTTCCCCACAGCCGATACTTTCAACAGTTTGGATCAGCAATAGGTTGTTCTGATTAGCAGTCCGTATTCGGTTTAGAGAAGCAGAAGGATCGACATCTAACATCTTATAAAAATCTTGAGCATCAATATAGGGTAGCACCGGAAGTGCTTGTATTTCTAGAATTCTTAGCAAGCACCTTCCCAAAAGAAATTTTTCCTTTTCTCTCTGCAAATTCAGCAAAGCGAGGGCTTCATTAAAGTTTTCATCTATTGCTTCCTCCTTAGCTTTCTCAAAAGAGATCCCTCGTATGTATTAACTCCGCCTATCAATCTAAGTACCAAATGCAGAGTGGACTCCTTTTGGATGTTGTAATCTGCTATGATTCGGCCATCTTCAAGCTGCTTTCCAGCAAAGATCAATCTTTGTTGGTCTGGAGGGATCCCTTCCTTATCCTGAATCCTTTCCTTCACGTAGCAGATTGTATCAGAACTATCCACCTCGAGAGTTATGGTCTTACCGGTAATGGTCTTCACAAACATCTGCATTGCACCTCTCTGAACAGAAATCTTATCCTCGGATTCTTCAACAGATTTCTTACCCTTGACTTCTTCATTCTTTGTGTCAGCAGAGTCCTTATGTGCAGTTTCTTCACCAGAACCACCCGTTCCAAAATCCATCTCCCTTATATTTTCCCAACCATATTTTTCATAATATGCCTCCATTTCGTCTTCCCACACTGCGACATGTTCTTTCCCACCTTCTTCATTATATCCAATTTCTTCAATACGAATACCCTGTTCATTTGCTGGTAAAACAGGACCCTGATGCCAAAACAATTAAAGAAAAATCTCCCTAGGTCAGAAAGAAAACTTATTCTCTCATTAAAAAACAAGTTAACGTCATACTTTCTCATTTGTCCTGTTTTGGTGATTGTACTACTTTTTGTACATCTGATTCATTAAAAGGATAGTTTGTTTCCTGTTTAAGTTTAGTCTAAAACCTGTAATCTAAATAATCTCATAGTAGTATTCACATTTTACATAAATTTAACATTTCTATACATATATGTAACATTTTCATATATATAAAGATCTTTTGATGACTAAAATGTACTAACAAAAGTACAATGACTAAAAGCGAGCCAAATGAACATCACGTTTTGGTTGTACTATAAAACAATCGGAAAACAACTAACCTCAGAGACAATTGCATTGATCATCTCCATTGCATTCTTAACCTTCTGCTCACTACCATAAATGTTGACGGTTCTCTCCCATGCTTGCCCATCCACTGGAGGAAAAGATGTATCCAGCTAGATAATAACAATTAGTAATACATGAACAAATTTAAAAAAACAAGATAATGACTTGTGTGTTGCTGATTAAGATGAAGTTTAAGAACAAACCTCTAACCATGTACCAGACTCCGCTTCAATTCTCGTGAGATTGGTACCATCGATTCCCAGTAGAGGGACAACCTTTACACATACACAATCACAAACAGCAAAATTTTAGTATGCCAAAATAAAATTACAGAACTGATGGTTTTTAGTCCAAATAGGGTGGTTTACCACCTTAAGAAAAGGTATGCTCATTGGTTTGTGACAAATATCAAATGGTATTATAGCTGTTGGGACAGAGGACGCATCATATTTCTCAGCAAAACATAAAGCACATCAGACTTCCCAATGTTAGCTAAACCTACAGATTGAGTACCCAAGCTATTTTCTAAAATAACAAAAAGAAGAATGATGATATTCTATTGGTACAAACCTAGAGGTGCATAGATAAGTGGGTTGGATTGTGGGTCAAAACAGGTCAAGTGGAAGCATATCACTTGTAGTACAGGTGAAAATGGGTAGCAGTTGGGTTGAACAAAATACAATTTTGTTAATTTTTAACCCTATTTTATAAATACTTAAGAGTGGGTTATGATACAATAATGATATAAATGGTCTAGAAATATTTTAGGAGGTTGAATGCATCAAAATCAGACTTCGGGAATCGGGTGCCTTTTAAGTTTCAACCCGTTCCCCTTCTAACTACTTTAATTGATTTGAAATGTTTGAGCTATAAGACAAGCCAAATTGACCCATATATATCTAAATGGGTCGAAATGGCTACTTTTAAACAAAAATTCATACTAATTTTGGATGTTAAAAGTAATAGTTTGGCATACAAAGTCAAAATGTTATTATTTTGTGAAAAACAAAGTGGACATGGTAGTAAGCTGACCTCTGTGATTGCATCCGTCACGAGCAATTCAGCGATTTTAACCTGATCAACAGTACCCAACAGTATGAGATAAGCATGACGATGAAACCTGGCTGGTGTATCAGTAAATATCCCTATTGTAGCCCCTGAGGCACTATATATGCTCATTAGCCTTCCATCTTGGTTTCCTAGAATGTTAAGAACCTATGGATTGAAAAATAACAAAAAATAATCAATATTCTGGTGACATGAAATAGGGAAAGATGGAAATGTTTTTGTACAAAATTCCAGTGTTGGGTGATAACGTACATCTTTGCTACGAATCCTTGATAATTCCCTTGTCACTCCTTCCACAGAACTTGGACCAACTGCATGCTGACCTGATAACAGATTATATCTTTGTAGATCAAATACAACATAACAACAATGACTTCAAGCAACATCCTACTATGAACATCGAGCATTTCAGCGATTTATGCTTATGGAATATCATCCAGCTAGACTAATATAACAGAACTTACACAAATACACAGAGTATAAGCTCACCTACTTTGTGAAATTAAAATTATTGTCTAAATTAAGAAGCAAATTTCATATACATTTTATCGGACAGTTAAAAATGGACAGGTATTGACATCATCAGTCCAAAGCATCCATGACACAGCAAACACCTATTTAACTCACATACGAGATACCAACGGTGACTTTAAGCCATGCTACAAAGAACATCGAGCATTCTCATCATGATACTTCATCAAAGCGCATATTTACTAAAACAGAAAAGTTCGTACAGATCGCTGTTGCATATCAGTCTGATATAACGGACAAATTCATTGATGCATTATATCGAACACTTATAATGCACATATATGTATACATTTAAAGTAGTTTAACGTAAGTCCTTGTCCCAAACATTGTTTTTATTACAAATTCTGAGTCATCACACTAATCATGAAATTATTAGGAGGTAACCTAATCTTATCAGAAACACAATAATTAAACTAAATCACTAACATGAAACAAACACCGATCAAGTTTTTCATTCTAACACAACAGTAATCCCAACTTCTTACTGATAATTCACGAAATTGAACTTTTCTTACAAACACTCCTATTTGGCTATTTATTAAGAAATTTTCATTGACGCATTATAAGAAACACCTAAGCTGCACAGACTATAACACGTTTAAACTATTTAACAAATGCTCTAGTTCGATCCCAAACATCATGAATTCACACTTTAAAAAACGCGCCAAACCTAGAGATCTTCGATCCGTTACAAAGTGAAACCAAAAGTTTCTGTAACATACTCGTCAATCGATATTCGTGATGATTGACATCAACAACATCAAGTAGAATAATGTCACTTATAAATTTTGCACAACAATAAATCGCGAAATAATAAAAACACAATAATTAAACTATTCATCAATCATAACTTAATATTAAATAGGAAAATTTCATCAATGAATTATATAAAACACGGAATACGCAAACATATTAACAAAATTAAACTAGTATTCAGTCATAACAGAATGACGTCATCACCATAGCACTACATTGTTAAGATATCATGACGTCATCAATTCAACTAACAGTTATTCAAGTCAAATTAACAAATTTAATACACAAAACTTATCATCAATTCAACTACATTGTTAAGACATCATGACGTCATCAATTCAACTAAAACAGTAGTAACCGTAACTTCATACCGATGATCTTGAGGTAATGATGATCGTTATTGATAAAGATGTCCTTCGAACGTACTCCTTCCATTTCTGAGTTCTGAAGTTATATATGATTTGATTGTTTTGTTTAAGTGAAGAAGATTGAAGAGGATTTTGATCAGTAGTAAAAGTTGTTGCAACAGAATTTGCTTTTAAAATTTAAAAGAGAGTATGTTTGTTTTATAACATTTTAGCCCCTTGAGATTCAGCAAATGTTTGTATTTTATATTAAACCCACTAGTTATGTAACTCGAATGACTTATGTTAGACAAACCTTTTGTACTTTTCAACAACCTTATCACTTTTTGTCTCATGTTTATACTTCAAAACACTTTTTTATCAACTTATGTCATGTACTTTTGATAGTTTAATAAATTTGACTTATTAAAACTTTATATTTTTTCTGTTTCACAGTTTTATAATAGTATAAACAAAATTATAAAAATAAAATTAAAAATTAAAAGGTGTCATTTGTAGAAAAAAAAAAAGGTCCTCTCCTAATTGGAATATAATTACGCCATATAACTTGTACTTAATACTGGCTACACTCAAGGTATACGAATAAGTCAACATAGCTATGTGTATTAACTTTGTTTTAACAAATAATAAAAGCTTTTGCTAAAAGCCCTAGGTACCATAACTTAAGTTATGGAAAAAAAAAAATCAACATCAGCGCTACATCATTTTAACAATTAACATTAAAATAACACCCATTATCATAATACCACCTCAACATCATCTTTTGGGACCAGCTTTTAAAAAAAAATAAAATTACAAATTCAACCGCTAAACTAATACTTCATTTAATAAACAAACTAAAATTATATTAATAAACTTAAACATTACAATAAGAAATAAAAATAAAAATTGCAATATAAAAAACTACGAAATAAAAAAAAAAAAAAAAATAAATAATACATAAAAGAAAGTACGACATAAACCAAAATACAATACGGAAATGAAAAAAAACTACTCTTTTGGTTGCAAATTATATTTTTTGATGATTTTCTCCTTTTCCATCTCGATCCAATACGATCCATTTTACTCGTGTCAAGTCCGAGAAATTTCATCTCTTCCAGACACATAATCGTACGGTCTTTCTCTTTAGCCGTTGCATGCGCCTCTTGGGCGCTTCTGTTCAATCTGGCTAGGATGACATATACTCCCGAATTGGCTTGACGAGCCGCTTCCCTAGTACTAAATCGTGGTCTCGGGTTTGACTTTTTGTAGCACATTTTTGCCCATCTGTAACACCCAGAGATTTTCCAGATATTTATTTTTCGAGGAATTATGTCTGTTTTTCCTTTATGAACTTTTCTGAGCTTGTTTGACGTGAAAACGAGAAGTTATCTCGCGAAACGTGAAAATTAGACACAACGCGTATTGGCAAAACCGACGATTTTATTTAATTTTGGTATTGTTTGGGAGAAAGTAGTCGTGTGAATGCTCGATTTTATTGGAAAAACTATTGGGAACACAACGGCGTAATTTGCATGCCGAGAATCGAACCTTTGATAGTCCAAATGAGCCCCGAATCGCTAAATGATAAAAGTTTGCAAAAACTACAAGAATGGTCCCTATGCAGGAATTTACTCTGCCCCTTGTACTTTGGCGTAATTACAGAATTCGTCCTTGTGGGTTATATAGAAAGAAAAGTATCACTTAGGGTTAGGGTTTGGAATAAAATCACCCTTCTCTCCCTCTCATCCGGCCGCCGCTCCGGCAGCTTCTCCGGCCACTTATGCTGCCACCATCGTCGCCATTCAGCCACCAACCACCACGGTGTAGAAGAGGGTCGATATCTTTTGTTCGTGGATTTGTATGGGTAATGGAGCGAGTCACGTAAAGTTGTTTTGGGTTGTTGTGGGCCGTGATAACACCACGGTCACCTCATCTCTCTTTCTCTCTTTCCCGTTCTCTCTTATCCCATTTTTTGCTAACGCTCGTTAAATTTTCTCGTTAGTGGCCATGTAAAATAACTAATTTATCCTCATCTTCATCCCACAATTTTTTTTAATTTGCAATTAATGTTCCTCCACCATCTCTATCACCACCACCTCTACCACCACACGACCAACACCAAAGACCAACACCACCACACAACCAACACCGCCACCCTCACCTCCATCACAACCCTTTTGGTCCAAAATATCTATTAATACTCACACCTCTCTCCAAAACAACTCTCGATCAACAACAAAACAAAACACCGATCATATCTGACAAATCAGACCCCCTAAGTATAAGTTTAAAAAAAAGTCTTCTCTGTACCGGAAGTCCGGAACATTAGAAAATGCCTACTACTTACTTGATAACGCGAAAACCAAAAGATTACATTCAAACGCAAAGCCAAACATTCACTTGCACTTCTGGGAATAAAATTGCATATGATGTCCGAGTGACAACCGTTTTGAATTAAGCTAGAAACTTAGTGTTTGACGACTATCTTCCATGAGATGATGTATAGACTATGTGGATGACATAGTATTCAAATCCGCGTTATAGATAAGAAGAAATTCCATGTTCTCTATTTGAATAAGAGACATGTACAGTTTTGAGTATTAAAGTCAAATGGCTAGATTCTTTTCCGGCTAAAAAACCGAAAATTGTCATCAAAATGTCAAGAAAAATACTAACAGGTGTATTGGCTCTATAACTATCACAAGAAACAGGAAACAATTGATGTTGATTTCATAATCGCAAATTAAAATATGAATTTGAAAAACAAATAATTTGAATGTAGAAGTAATAACTTTGACTTCAAAAGTCAAATTTCATATCTTTCTGTGAAATGAAGACATATATCCTAACACTTTAGTCTGATATGATCTCAGATAAGTTATTTTGGGATTGATGCAATAATCAATAATGGGAAAAAAAGGAAGTTGGTTATCTTCCATAAAAAAAGCTCTTAGTCCTAATTCAAAGGTAACTTCTACGTTTGTCACAGTGTTATCGAGCTAAACATAATTCAGTTCATGATAATTTTCATTGTTTTATTTCAAAAATCAAAGAAGAAAGGACATTGCGATGAAAAACCATCGGTACCCATTACACAACCTCCCAATGTGTCTCATGTGTCTCCTCCACTTCCACCACCCGAGGAGGTAGTGAAACCAATTGAAGTGGAAAATGTGCTAAGGAAACATGTTTATCCGGCTGCCACCACAACCCAGGTTGCTTCTGAGTCTGCTCAAGTCATGGAATCGACTCTGTATTCGAGGAAATCAGTAGAGGAAACAGCGGCAGCCAAGATTCAAACAGTTTTTTGCGGGTATTTGGTATGGTCTTATTGTTCATTATCGTTCATTTTTGCAATGCTATCTAGTGTTCACAGTCGTATGAGCTTATGGTCTAAAAGATAACTTCCACTTTCATTTTTGTCAATTTGTAGCCATATGTGAATCACTCAAAATAAAAGTACAATTACTAAAATGAGACAAATGAAAAGTACTTCATGGAAAAATGCTAAAAGATATACCACGGAAAATGAACTATGTGATGGATTTCATTTTTCTGGTTTTTCAGGCAAGGAGGGCTTTTATGGGCTTTGAGAGGGCTTGTTAGATGGAAAACACTAATTGAAGGGCCAGCTGCTAATCGACAAACAACAAACGCACTCAAAGCATACAAAATATATCTCGTGTGCAGTGTCAGATCAATTTCCGAAGGATCAGGATGTCGGAAGAGAATCAAGCTCTTCAAACACAACTCTTACAAAACCAAGCAAAAGAACTTGAAATTTTGCAGGTTAGTTTTACACCAGCGACATGATCCCTGTTATTAAATTGATACGCGCCAATTTGGAAACTACTGATAAGCTTGGAACCATCAGTGGAAACCACTGATAAGCTTCAGTGGAAACCACTGCTAAGCCAAAAGTTAGTTATAACTTTTGGCGGGAAAGTTTGTTTTGCTCATTCCTCCTATTTCTCCTTCCTCCCAATTGTATAAATACTCTTTTCCATTTCACTTGTAATTCATTCACGAAAAGACTTGTAATATTTCTCTCTCTTAATTCCATTACAAACTAAGTGAATCATTTGATTACAAATACGGTTTCATTTCTTCTTATGTGATCCCTTGTTTGTTTTCATCAACAACTACATTTCATAACTGATTTATGGTTGTTTATAATCTGGTACATACCAAGTGGTATTCAGAGCCCTTTCTTGGCACCAGATAATATTCAAGATTGTTAAACCGACATTCTTGATTTCCGGTTATCTTCTCCGGCGAAATTCCGGCAAGAAACAAGATTTTCCGGCAAAGAAATTAGTCACCACTAATTTCACCTATTCTATTACATCAGATTAATGCCAAACATTTGTACGGTCACAAGGCTAGCCCATTAGTGGTTAAATTCTCTAGCCTTGAACAAGTCGATCGAAGCAATTGGTTTGGGTAATCAAGAATAGGACCGATGGTTGTTATTCCATTGTAGATGAGCAATAACATTCTTGGTGAGATGGTGAACACAAGAACCACGGTTAGTAATCAAGATTCTTCAATGGAATCACTCCAACAAGCTGTTAGTGATTTGCAAGAACTATGGTCGATTTGATGGTGAAATGCAAAGAATGAGGAATGGTGAGGTACCGATTACGGGAATCATGGTAACAATGGTAGAAATGGTGGATGATGACTACACAATATGGTAGGTTGTCTAAATTTGAGTTTCCAAGATTCAATGGGGATGATGTAAAGGGTTGGATATTTCGGTGTAGGCGGTTCTTTTGTCTTGATAATGTAGATGATAAATTGAAAGTGGGAATTCTTTGCAATGCATGTGTATGACAAGGCCTTGGTGTGGCATCGCAGATTCATTAAGCGATTTGGTGAACACAGTTCTTGGGAGGTGTATGAAAACAAGCCTTGCAAAGATTTGGTTCATGCTTTGAAGATCCAATGATGGATTTGAAGAATTTGAAACAAACTGGTAGTGTGCAACAGTATCAAGATTTGTTTGAAGATTTGGTGAATAAGGTGGAGTTGAGTGAAGAATATGCCATCAGTTTGTTCATTGGAGGTTTGAAGGATGAAATTGGGATGCCCATTAGAATGTTTAAGTTGTCAACATTGATGGATGTGTATAGTCAGGCCAAGAAACAAGAAGCCACTAATGCTGCATTAAAGCCAAGGTATAATTTCCAATCTCCTATGAGATCTGTTACTACTGGTTATGTCAATAAGGATAAGGGTATTCTACCAAAACCAGTTAATAGACCTATGGCTTTGCATGCACCCACAAGAACACCATATGGTGAGAATAGACCCTTTAAGAGATTGACTCAAAAGAATTGGAGGATAAGAGGGCTAAGAATCTTTTTTTACTGTGACCAAAAATATGTGCACGGACACAAATGTAGTGGTCAATTGCATTCATTAGAAGTGGTGTTGGATGAGGAAATTGAGTGCATGGAAGAAGAATTGGCTAATGATGAAATGGGTCATTTGGGGAATTATGATCGACTTTTGAAATTGATCATAATAATGAAATGGTGGCTCAAATCTCATTGAATGCACTCTTTGGTGTATACAATTATCAAACAATGAGGGTTAAGGGTATAGTAGGCAAACAAAGGGTGCATGTGCTTGTGGATTGTGGAAGTACATAATTTCATTGATTTGCGATGTCGAAGTTGGGTTGTAAGACTAAAACTATGTGTCCTTTGCAAGTGTTTGTGGCCAATGGTCAAGCCATGACTAGTACTTTGATGTGTTGTGGTTTATCTGTGATCATGGGAGAAGAAACTTATATGATTGATGCTATGGTACTACCTTTAGGAGGTTGTGAAGTGGTTTTGGGAATACAATGGTTGTCTACTTTGGGGGAAATTATGTGCAATTTTGAGAAATTAACCATGAGGTTCTATGTGGGGAATAAGAAAGTGTTGCTAAGAGGTTCTCAACAAGCTACACTTCAGTGGATGCAACCTAGAGAACATAAGAGTGCTATGTTGAATTCTATGACACTGTGTGTATGTCCTGTGTCATTCTGTAGCATGGTAGGGACAAGTCTGGTTAAGTCACAAAAGATTGATGAAATGTTGGATGACTTTAAAGGTGTGTTTGAAGTTCCTACTGGTTTACCACCAAAAAGATCACATGATCATCACATTCCTCTTATGCCAAACACTCCTCCGGTTAACATCGGACCTATAGGCATCCTCCTAGCCAAAAGGATGCCATTGAGCAGATGGTACAAGAGTTATTGGATCTTTGGTGTCATCGGATCTAGTCAAAGTTCTTTCTCCTCTCCTATAGTCATGGTTAAAAAGAAGGATGGCGGTTGGAGAATGTGTGTTGACTATAGACAATTGAATAAGAATCTTGTCAAAGACAAATTTCCCATACCTATGATAGAAGAATTGATAGATGAATTACATGGGTCGGTGGTGTTTTCAAAGCTTGATTTAAGGTGCGGGTATCACCAAATCGAATGAAGGAGGAAGACATTCATAAGGCGCATTCGAACTCATGATGGTCACTATGAGTTTTAGTGATGCCATTTGGACTCACAAATGCCCTTCCACATTTCAATCACTAATGAATGAGATCTTTAAACCCTATTTGAGGAAGTTCACCTTGGTTTTCTTTGATGACATTCTGGTTTATAACAAGTCAATTGAAGAACACATTTTACACCTTAAAATGATTTTGCAGACTATGCAGGCTCACACCTTGTTTGCAAAAAAAAGCAAGTGCACTTTTGCAGTGTCTCAGGTGAAGTACTTGGGTCATATCATCACTGATAAAGGGGTTGCAACAGATCCTTCTAAGATTGAGGCTATGAAAGATTGGCCTACACCCAAGAATGTGAAGCAACTGAGAGGCTTTCTGGGGCTTACAGGCTATTATAGGAGGTTCATTAAGGGGTATGGAATCATCAGTAAGCCATTAAATGCATTACTGAAGAAGAATTCTTTTGAGTGGTCTGACATAGCTCAAGAAGCTTTTGAGCAATTGAAGTTAGCCATGATACAAGCACTAGTGTTGGGGTTGCCAAACTTTGAGAAAGAATTCCGTTGTGGGCGATGCATGTGGAACCGGTATTGGTGTTGTGTTGTTACAAGATGGTCATCCATTGGCATACCGAGTAAGGCCTTATCTCTCGGACATCAAGCTTTGTCCACTTATGAAAAGAATTTTTAGTCATCATTTTGGCATTGGAGAAGTGGAAGGATTACTTAATGGGTAGACATTTTAAGATCAAGACTGACCACTTCAGCCTCAAATACTTGTTGGATCAAAGGCTTACTACTCCTTTCCAAGTTAAATGGTTGCCTAAATTGCTTGGGTATGATTATGAAATTGTCTATAAAAAGGCGTTGAAAATGTGGTAGGCGATGCTTTGTCTAGGAAGGAAATGCAGGGTCAATTATTGGCAATGATAGCTACTAATGTGACCACTGGACTTCTCAAAGAAATTGAAGAAAGTTGGGTGACAGATGAGAAGTTGGCCAAATTAATAAAGCAGTTTGAAGATCCTAATTTTCAATCAACAAAGTACACTTGGTCTAATGGCCAGTTAAGAAGGAAAGGTAGGTTGGTGGTGGGAGGTAATGAGGTATTGAGAAAGAAAATCTTCTCACAAATCCACAATGAATCAGTTGGTGGACATTCTGGTGTTCAAGTGACTGTGCAGAAGATGAGTTCTATTTGTTATTGGAAGGGAATGAGAAAAGTGGTAAAACAATGGATCAGGGAATGTGATGTGTGTCAAAGGCAAAAGCCCCGATCTTAGTGCCTATCCGTGTCTTTTGCGGCCTTTGCCTATACCGGTTAGAGTATGGAGTGATATATCCATGGACTTTGTGGAAGGATCGCCAAAATCTCATGGGAAGGATCATTATATTAGTGGTGGTGGGCAGGCTCGATAAGTATGCTCACTTTATTTCCCTTGACATCCTTTCACAGTGCACAAGTGGCACAAGTGTTCTTAGATAACATCTACAAGTTACATGGTTTGCCAAATACCATTGTAAGTAGCAGAGACAAAGTGTTTCTAAGTGCCTTTTGGCAATCATTGTTCGGGGCTTTGAAAGTTAAAGCGCAAATGTCAATACCTACCATCCACAATCGGATGGACAAATGAAGTGGTGAATAGGTGTGCAGAGTGCTACACGAGATGTATGTCGGTGAGAAACCAAAGAGTGGACACAATGGCTTTCAATGGCGAGTTTTGGTATAACACAAATTTCCACATCGCTATCCGGACCACCCCATTTGAAGTGTTATATGGTCAAACACCACCCATCCACATGACTTATTTGCCGGGAAAATCTTGTTGAAACTGTGGATAGAACAATGCAAGCAAGAGAGCATGTGGTTAACATGCTTAAATTTCATCCAAGAGAGCACAAGATAGGATGAAAAGCTTGGCAGATAAACACGAGGCGATAGAAATTTTGAAGAAGGTGTTTGGGTCTATTTGAAAGCGCAACCATACAGGCAAGTAACAGCTAGAAAAAGTCTCTATAACAAACTCTCATCTAAGTACTATGGTCCTTTCAAGATCATAGAGAAGATTGGCAATGTGGCCTATAAATTGCAGCATCCAAGTGGTAGTCAAATCCATCCAGTATTTCATGTGTCCCAACTTAAGCTTTGCAAAGGGGTGGTTGATAAGCCTGGAACTCTTCCCATGTGTGACAATGAAGGGCTAGTATCAGTGTTACCAGTGAAAATCATTGACAGGAGATTGGGAAAGGTTAACAATAGAGCTGTTGTTTATGTGTTAGTACAATGGTCAAATGGCAGTGAAGAAGAAGCAACTTGGGAACTATATCTTGAATTCGAAGAAGTATCATGGGTTTGATCAAGAGGAAGCAATCGAAGGTGCTATTTGACCGTGGAAAGTCAAATGTTAAGGAGAAGGGATTTGATACGCGCCAATTTGGAAACTACTGATAAGCTTGGAACCATCACTGGAAACCATCGATAAGCTTGATTGAAACTATCGCTAAGCCAAAAGTTAGTTATAACTTTTGGCAAGTTTGTTTTGCTCCTTCCTTCTATTTCTCCTTCCTCCCAATTGTATAAATACTCTTTTCCATTTCACTTGTAATTCATTCACTGAAAAGACTTGTAATATTTCTCTCTTAATTAAATATGATAAATTGAGTAAGCTAAGTATGAAGCAACCCGATAGACCCAACCCGATAAGCCCTAAACCCGACCCGATAACAAAATAGCTACAACCCTAACCCGACCCTATTAGGCTATCGGGTGTATCGGGTTGACCCGATAAACCCGATAAGGTATATTGGACCCGAATCAACCCGACCTATAAGGCCTTATCGGGTTTGGGCCGACCCATAGGACACCCCTAGCTGTGATGGTGGTAGAGGGTGGCGGTGTTGGTTGTGTGGTAGTAGAGGGTGGTGGTGTTGGTCGTGTAGTGGTGATGGAGGTGGTGGAGGAACATTAATTGTAAATTATAAAAAATGAATTATGGGATGAAGATGAGGATAAATGTACGAAAGTATCAGCAACACAAGATAAACAATAGAACCTTTATTCAAACATAAGCCTCAATAGTCAGCTTAGATTAATCAACAATAGTATCCAAAGTGTTACAAGATTAGATTAATGTCAATGAGACAATAATCATACAAATACAAAGAGAAGACAAGATCAATGAAATGATCGGATAAGAAAAGAATGTGAGACAATGATCGCACTCAGTTATTTCTAACCCTAGATTAAGGGACTTATTAAATAGGAGATAAAGATACACTAAGACCCTCTAACGGCTATAAATGACTCATCAAGATAAACAAGAAAGGCTTGCAGAAATGAACGTCTTGGAACTTTAAATCATTTATGCTTTGTCCATGATTAACCCCAGTAATATCCCTGCAAAGATCACAACTTGAAAGCCATTAGCAATTGATAGAGTGACATGTTTGCCACAGATTAATACCCCAAAATTTAACATTCCCCTTAATCGATGGGCAAACATATCAAACAATATCAATTTTCACACAAAATTTATGCCGATAAATGTGGAGGTTTTTGTAAGTATGTCTCAGTTTGGTTTGAAGAGCCAATCTTTTGGCACTTATAACACCTCTTGCAATTTTTTCCACGATGAAGTGAACATCAATCTCAAAGTGTTTTGATCTTTCATGGAAAGCAGGATTGACAACAAGTTGTAAAGCGATTTGTTATCACAAAAGAGATTAATAAGGAGATTGATATCAACTTTTAGATCTTTTAAGATTTTTGAATCCATATGATTTCACAGCGTGATGAGACATAGATCTATACTCGCTTACGTGGAAGATTTTGAAAGAGTATTTTGTTTTTACTTTTCCATGAGATCAAACAATCATTAAAGAAAACACAATAACTGTGATGATTTTTCGGTTTTCTTGCATTTGGCCCAATCGCATCACTATATCCTTCAAGATGATTTTCAGAGTTCTTTGAAATTGTACCTTAGACCTTTTCCTGGAGCTCCTTTTAGATATCTCAGTACATTGAGGGCACATTCTAGATGAGATTTTAAAGGAGAATGCATATATTGTGCCAGACAATGAACTGAGTATGAGATGTCAGGTCTTGTATGGGTGAGATAGATATGTTTCCCAAGTAACTTCTGATAGCTAGTGATGTTGATAAGTAAGGGATCATCAGCAGTGGGAATGTATGGAAGGACAGAGTTGGGTTCCATAGGAGTGGACACAAGTTTGCACCCAAGAAGACCAAATTCTTTGAGGAGTTCAAGACAATATTTTCTTTGGGAGAGACTAATATCATTCCCAGTTTTTAAAACCTCAATACCAAGAAAGTATTTTAAGTTTCCCAAGTCTTTGATATGAAATTTTGATTTTAGAAACTCTTTGAATAGGTTTATCTCATCAATACAGTTTCCAGTGAGGACTATATCATCCACATAAACAAGCGAGCAATAAACTTGTTATTCTCTGTTTTGGTGAACAAAGAATGATCATTGATGATTGAACAAAATTATTTTCCTTTAAAACACCGACAAGTTTTTCATTCCATTTCACGGGAGCTTGTTTTAGGCCATATAGAGACTTCACAAGTTTACGACTTTATTCTTATTGTTCTCATTACGAAACCCTCGGGGATGGTCATATAGATATCCTCATCAAGATCTCCATACAAGAAAGCATTATTAACATCAAGTTGAAAAAGAGGCCATTTGTTTTTACTGACTAAGGCAATAAGACATCTAACAAGAGACATTTTCACAACAGAGAAAAGGTTTCATCATAGTCTATTCCTTCTCTTTGGTTATAGCCTTTAACAACTAATCTAGCCTTGTATCTATCAACTTCACCATTGGCTTTATATTTGATTTTAAAGATCCATTTGTAACCAATAGGAGTTCTATTAGGAGGTAGATCGGTTATATCCCAAGCATGGTTTTCATTTAAGGCCTCAATTTCGAGTTCATAGCATCAACCCAATTCTATCAAGGATAGCTTCTTCATAATGTAGGTTCAATACTTTTATTAAGACTAGAAGCAAAGCAAGAATTTTATTTGTTAAGATTAGAGTAATTAACAACCTTTTCAACACCATATTTGACTTTTCCTTCTACAATAAAGTCATTAAGATTCTTGGGCAACTTAGGGACTCGGTTGACCTTCTAATGATAGTGGTGGCAAGCCTCTTTCTTGTTCAGCAGAATCAGGTGATGTATCAGCAGAATCAGAAGATGCATCAGCAGGATGTGATTCATGAGATATGGTGCCCTCAGGGTGTGTATTATCATCTATAGATGTTGCAACCGGTTCATCAATCCTAGTAGGATGACTTACCACAGTGCCATCATCATAGGATGTCACTCTCCCTTCATCATTGGGACTTATTTGTGAGTCAAAGAAATTTTTATGATTTAGATCTTTAGGCACATAAGTTTCAACAAAAGGTTTTGACAAAGAATTTTTCATTTTAAAGGGAAAAACAGTTTCATAAAATTTGACATCTCTGGAATAAAAGATATTTTTTGTTTCTAAGCTCAAGAGTTTGTAACCTTTTTTCTCATTTGAATAGCCAATAAAGACACTTTTTTCAGATCTACTACCAAATTTATCAGAGATGTTGAGAATGGTGGCATAGCATAAGCAGCCAAAGACTCTAAGGAGAGAGAGTGAAGGTCATGCCCATACACAAGGAAGAAGGAGACTTGCCGGACAACACGTAAGAGGTAACCTGTTTATGACATAAGCGAAGTTAGAACACATTCGGGCCAAAGATATAGAGGTAATTCCCACAAACATAAGGGATCTAGCCACATTAAGAAGATGCCTATGTTTCCTTTCGCAATACCATTTTGTTGAGGTGTGTAAACACAAGAGGTTTGATGTAAAATTCCTTTTCATGAAAGAAGTGTTGAAGTTTGTTATTGACAAATTTCGTCCGTTATCACTTCGAATATCTTAACATTGTGTTCAAATTGATTGGATAGCATATGAGTAAAGTTAACAATGGAAACATAAACATCATCCTTTCCTTAAGCATATAAACCCAGATCGCCTAGAATAGTCATCAACAATGGTCAAAAATATTTGTAACCATCTCTCGCTAGTGACTTTATATGGTCCCCATACATCTAGATGAACAAGTTGACCAATTTTAGTTGATTTATGTTCACTTAAAGGAAATGGTTCCCCTGGTTTGTTTAGCTTTATTGCAAGTATCACAAAGATGGTCGATTCGGAGGTTCCATCAAAATTAAGTGTGGGTTTAAGTATATGTAGGACTTGGTCGGAGGATGACCAAGTCTTTGATGCCGAGATTTCTAGAAACATGACAAACAAATGCGCTTATTAGAAGCAATCTTACATGTGGAATCAATATCAAACATATATAACCCATTGCATTGTTTACCAATCCCCACAATCCTTTTTGATGTAAATCTCAGATATAGCAATTAGATTCATTAAAGCCAACAAACATTTTATTGTCTCTAGCAATCTTATGAATGACAGACAGACCGACATTGTACTCGGGAACAACCGTAACATCAAAGAGAGTTAGGTCATTATTGACCTTTAAATCACCAATTTTAGTAATTAAGGCTTGAGTACCATTGGGATGACCAACGGTTAGACCAAGATTTGAAATGTCAACAACATTAATTAAAATTTTGCGAAAGCGGTCATGTCTTCGATTTGCACCGAGTCAACAATCCAACCAAGACTTATGCTTCCGGATAAGGTTTTAGTATTGTTGTTAAAGAATTTATCAAAGTTTATGTTAAACTTGACAACGCCATTAAAGAAGGTTCACGAAATTTTTTACCGCTACGTTGGCATTAGCGAAGACACATTGTTGTCATTAAGCGCACTCATAAGTCCGGAGAGTCATTCATTAGACAAAGAGACATGAGAGTTGCTAGCTCCATTATCGATGGAAAGATTAGTGTCGCAGTAAACGTTGTTACTTTGAAGGGTTTAGGATTAAAATTCCTTTTGACATATCCAAGCAGGATAACCAACCGATCATAACATCTATCAACAGTGTGACCGTGTTTTTGCGGTTAGTACATTTGAGATTCATGTTTGGTCCTCTGTTGTTTGAGTTGTTACCGACATTAAAACCGAACTTTTAAAATTGTTGTTGTTAAATCCTTTTTGTTATCAAAAATTTTCCACCATCGAAGTTTTTGCAAAGAAAAGTCGTAGCATTGGGTTTAGTAGAGCTATTCCCGGATGAAACATTTCGTGAGATTCTTCTCGGATACAACCGAGAAAGCGCTTTGACATTAGGCAAAGGATCTCGGTTAAAATATTGCTTCGATGGGAACATAGGAGTCATCAAGACCCATAAGAAATTGCATTAACTTGATTAGGCGATTGTGTTTTTCAAAATGTTTTGCGACCTCACAAGTGCAAGGAGGCAAGCTAATCATACAATCAAATTGTTTCCATAAAGAGTTAAGGTTGTTATAATAATCGCAAGAGAGGACCCATTTTGACTAAGAGAGTTTATATTTTTATGCAAATTAAAGATAGTGAACCATCAACCTTATCATAGGTATCTTTAAGATCATTCCACATTTCATAAGCATTTTTAGCATATATAGCACCAAAGAAATAGTTCAGTATGAGAGAATTAAGAATCCAAGTAACCACAACAGAGTTACAAGTATCCCATTGATTAGCAAGACTAGGGTTCGAATCATCTCTTATGCAAGTACCATCAATAAACCCTAACTTATTATGGTTCCTTAAGGCAAAGGTCATGGCCATATTCCATATTTTGTAATTTTCGGCCCAAAGAGTTTGATAGTAATAATGGGAGTACCATTTGTGTTATTGGGGTGTAAATATAAAGCATCTCCAAAGGATAAGCTTTTCTCAGTGGAAGAACCACCACCACCAATATTATCATCACCAATAGCCATAATACAACCAATAAGACAGACAGATATAATAAGATAGACAAAAGTACAGACAGAAATAAAAACAAGAGCAGATAGACAAATAAAGAAATAAATAAGACTTTGTAATTAAGAAACAACAAGCACCAAGCCTTTGAACTGGGGTAAACCAGAGCAGGTATTCATACCACTGTGAGGTGGCGGATCAAGATGTTAGTTTACCCGTTTGCACCCACAAAGACTTAAGTCTTGTTTGTTTGAAGAAGAGATTAGACTTAGACTTACGAGCAATATGCGTGGAAAGAACAAATCACAATAAGAAATAACCAATGATTATGCCAATAGCAATAACCACAAACCACCACGTTGTTCTTTGAAGAGATCTCCCAAGTTTCCACAAAGAAACCCTTGGATGTAGAATCAATAATGACTATGAGCCTGAAGCTCTGATACCATGTACGAAAGTATCAGCAACACAAGATAAACAATAGAACCTTTATTCAAACCTAAGCCTCAATAGTCGGCTTAGATTAATCAACAATAGTATCCAAAGTGTTACAAGATTAGATTAATGTCAATGAGACAATAATCATACAAATACAAAGAGAAGACAAGATCAATGAAATGATCAGATAAGAAAAGAATGTGAGACAATGACTGCACTCACAGTTATTTCTAACCCTAGATTAAGGGACTTATTAAATAGGAGATAAAGATACACTAAGACCCCTCTAACGGCTATAAATGACTCATCAGCAGAAACAAGAAAGGCTTCAGCAGAAATGAACGTCTTGGAACTTTAAATCATTTATGCTTTGTCCATGATTAACCCCTGTAATATCCCTGCAAAGATCACAACTTGAAAGCCATTAGCAATTGATAGAGTGACATGTTTGCCACAGATTAATACCCCAAAATTTAACAATAAATTAGTCATATGAAAAATTAAATGAGGGTAATATGGGAATTTAATTATCCCACTAAAATAGGATCTTATACATAACTGTTTTCCAAACGAGTTGTTTCATTCTTTTCACAAATGTGTTTCTCTTCCCTGATAACCCTAACCTAAAAACCGCCTCCCATACACCTCTCCCTCATGCTAAAAACCACCGCCCCTCTACCCATATCCCTGTTAGGATCGGATGACACATACAAACATAATTAACTGCCACCACCAGAACCACCAGCACCCCGCCACCAAAGAAAGATCACATCGGCCGTCACCGATCGCCGGAGACGAAAGAAAGATCACCTCGATCGCCGGTGATGAGCGCCACCAGCGCCAACCTCGCCAAGACTTCGCAGTCAACCCGCGATCGCAAAGACCTCCGTCGTGACATAGTGGGTTTAGCAGACGTTCTTTTAAAGAAACAGAGACGCGTGCTCTTGGGGTGAAGAAAGTACTGCAGACAAGGTTTTTTTTGTCGAGGAAGATAAAGGCGTGATTTTTATCATGGTGAAGAAAAAGACCGACAATTTTTTTGGGAAAAGGAAGTTGTGTTTTTGGGGAATAAAAGACTGTGTTTTTTATCACTCATTTCAAGACTCTTTAATCAGTATCTATTTATTTGTTTTTATATAAATTTTGATACGTTATATTTAATTAGTAATGTGGTATTAATTTATTTATTGGTTGATTATTAATACTAGGTGTCAGTGTTTTAAGGATCATGCATATGGCTGTTGTTGAGAACATTGTGAATAATGATAATGAGGTCGTCGAGTCGAATGATGTTGTCGTTGATCAGCCGAATTCGATAGCGAATAATGGTTCAAATGATAGTGCTAATGATAGTGATAATAAGATGATGGTTAATGGTCATCATGAGAATAATGGTGTTAATGGAAATGGTGGTTTAAGAAAGAGATGAGGATTTGGAGGAAATGTTGTCGAAATTGAATCCGATGGCGGAAGAATTTGTTTAAGGAATAATGGGTATATGATGAGGGTGGTATGGTGCAAGTGCGACTACCGCCAGTGGTGGAGCTCATTTTAGTTATCTCACGTCCATGATTTTTACGACAAGTTTAATAACGTGGGCTTTGTTAATGGAAATGGTATGGGCTTTGTCAATGGCAATGGTGTTAACAATGGAAGGGTATGCTCTTGTCGAACCGCTTATATTTGTTTATGCTTGCTTACTGAAAACTAAGGTGGTTTTGTTTAAGGTTTTTTGCGTAAAATAGCAATGTATATATATTTTATTCTCTTGTTTTAGTACTTTGTGTCTCGTATAAATCATCTTGTAACCAAAAAAAATAAAAACCCTTAAAATCAGCTTTGAAAAATGACAACTTTTGTATAAAAAGGTCGACTTTAGTGCATATGTGTTTTTGAGTTTGCATATGTGTTTTTACAGTTGTGAATTTGAAACCTTCTATGCATACGTGTTTTACAGTTTCATGAACTTGTTTCTTTGTTTAATTTCAATTTGTTATGGAAAGGATTGTGTACAAGGATTAAAAACACATGTGTACATATGCCTACAAAGAGATCGAGAAATCGAGAGTGGCCAACGAGAAAATGAGGAAAAACACATGTGTACAAAGAGATCGAGAGTGGCCAATGAGGAAAACACACATGTAGAAAGTGGCCAATGAGAAAAAACACATGTGTACAATGAGAAAAACAAAGAGATCGAGAGGTAATGAGGAAAAACATGTGTAATAAAACATATTTATGTAATATTTTAATAAAGTTGTTGTTTGTATAAAAGTGCATAAATGTATTAATAAAGTTTTGTTGTTTGTATACATACTTATGTAATATTTTATAGATACATGTGCAAATACAAAACACCTATGCAAAAAACGGAAAATACAATTATCAAATAATGCAAAACACATGCACACAATGTAAAAAAAAATCACGGAATTACTAGAACTAAAAAAAAAAAAAAAAAAAAAAAAAAGTAATTTTACCATTATGCCCTTTTGAATTAAATTATACAAATTAATACAAGAAAAATCGATTGGTTGATCTTTGTTCTCACATGATTCATAATTTATTTGGCTCGAAAATAACCTTCCCTATATATATATATATATATATATATATATATATATATATATATATATATATATATATATATATATATATATATATATATATATATATATATATATTTCATAAAAATAGCAAACTTTAGAGACATAATTTGCAATTTACCCTAGTTACAACATGAGTAAAATGAGTTGTAATTAAACATGAGCGAAATAAACATATATTATACAAGTGGTAATTTTTTATTTTCTTTTATTTTTATTAATTTTTAACTTTGTCATACGTCAAAATGTTACATGTGTCACCGCTTTTTATATGATATATTTTTGAATTTTGTAACATTGAGTTGGACACTTTTAGCTAGCGCGAATGGGTAATTATTTATCTATTTTCTTTAGTATCATTGAGTAAATGTAATTTTTTTTTTTTTTAGCGCAACATATATCGGTAACCTCGAAAAGATTAAAGATAAAATAAAGACCTCAACTCAATAATCAAGATGATTAAAAGAGGAAGAGGCCCAAAAAACAAACCGAGACCTACCCTTGCGATACAACCGACTCACATAACTAAATAAGAAACTACATTACTGACAACTTAAGATGAAATACACTACAATGACTCAAAATAAACTATATATATATTGGAGCCCACTAATGAAAGTTTGAAAGCAAATAAACCAATCTCATTCCCTGCCAAAGATGTATGACAGGTACTGTGCCATCCAACTTGATCCCACTTCATGATAAAATGAAATGTGAAGAAGTCAATGACACAAGGTAATAGTCCACTGCAAACTTGAAGCACTTTAGTCCCAGATACACGTAAGTCAGCCAAGGGTACAGCAAAACCACAAAACATCCACTGATGTGAATGCCTCATGACCCACTGCAGTCCAAGACCAACCCACTGTACTAATGATGTAACCTTAACTAATGCAAAATCCCATTGTACCACTCAAGAACTTAAAACAGGTGCCAAAATACCCACTGTACCACTGAAGTACTCTCTGAAAATACATATGCAGCTGCCAAAATAGTGCCAAACCAACTGTCACATACCACTAACTCGATTGCTGCAACTGCTCAAATAAACTGGTGTTACTATATATGCGTATTCCGAGGGTCTCGAAGCCATTGTTGCCAATCTATCGCTTTAAATTTCTTTGATCTTCTCACTATCCATTCGAAACTTTTGAGTTGAATGTCTTCTAAAATCTTGTTAACACTTGATACTTTATTTCCAAACACACGAGTGTTTCTTTCCTTCCAAATGAAATATCCGGATGTCCAAATTACCGCTTGCCAAATACCCGATAGAGAAGTAGGGACATTAACGTTTCCATTATGAGAAAAAAATTCCTCAATAGTAAAAGCGCTAACCATCCCCACCTTCCACCAATTAAATATCTTGGTCCATACACTCATCGCTAAATCACAAGTGACCAAGCAATGAGCACATGTTTCCACACTATCGTTACATGAAGCACAAAGTACCGAATCCAAATCAATTCCTCTTCGATCAAGTTTCACTCGTACCGGAAGTCTACCTTTGCGTGCTCTCCAAACAAAAATGTTGACTTTCTTAGGTACTAAGTTGTTCCAAAGCGTGTCTCGACCGCCACCTTCCACTTGAAGAATCTTTTCCTCGATCAAACTCTTTAGCGTTTTGACTTTAAATCCGCCGTCTTCATCGATCGTCCACCTCCATTTATCCCTACCATCAATAGAAACAACAACATTTCGCAATACCTCGATTAAATCATCATACTCTCTACCCACCCTACCACTAATGTGTCTATTCCAATCCCATACCCACGCCCACCTATTATCTACCCATGTACCCTTATCCCTTACACTACCCTCTTTCTTTTTATCCAAATGAAACAATCTAGGGAATCTATCACGAAGCCTACTATTATCTATCCATTTATCCTCCCAAAAACTAATGTCCCTCCCATCACCTAGCTCCCCCACACATGAAGATGTAAAATCAATCCCCATCCCATCAATCTCAATCCCGCTCTTCACAATATCGTGCCAAACCCCCTCCCCCCATTCGATCCCCCCTCACCCACCCCTATAAGGCCGCCAAGACCCCCGCCCGCCCCATGAATACTTTTAATAACCTTAGCCCATAACCCCCTACCTTCCGTCCTAAATCTCCACCACCATTTGCCCAACAACGCCAAATTTTTTGCCCTAAGCGATCCCTTGTTTAACCCCCCGTCCTTAAAAGAAGCAAGAATTGAATTCCATTTTACCCAAGAAAGTTTTTTACCCTCCCCATTCCCACCCCAAAAAAAGTTTTTTCTGATGCACTCAAGGTTTTTTAGAACACTCATAGGCACACGGAACATCGAGAAGTAGTACAATGGCAAGCTACCAAGAACCGATTTAACCAGTGTTAGACGACCCCCAAATGACATCGTTTTTGCTTTCCAATCGGCCAACCGATTTTTGAATTTGTCGACCACGGGCTTCCATGCATTCACCCGATTCATATTTTCACCTATCGGTAAGCCCAAATAGGTGAAAGGGAACTCTCCAATATCGCACCCCATCCAATTAGCCATAGAACCCAATTCCTCATCGCTAACCCCGAGACCATATATTTTGCTTTTTGAAATTCACCCTTAGCCCGAAAACTCTTCAAAACACTTAAGTATGCACATAAGAGATCTAGCATTCTCTATTCCATTCCCGAAAAAATAGTGTCATCTGCAGATTGCAAATGAGAAACCGTGACATGGTCCGATCCAACCTTAACTCCCTAAATATGCCTTTTCTCACCGCCGCTCACGATAGCGTTTAGCCCCTCCGCCGCTAAGATAAAAAGAAAAGGAGCTAACGGGTCACCTTGCCTTACCCCCCTTTCGACCTCAAATTCTTCCGATGGAGAACCATTGACAAGAACGGACATTGAAGCAGATTTAAGACACGCTTCTACCCAATTACACCATTTATTTCCGAACCCCATCCTTTTCATGATATTCGCCAAGAATCTCCAATTTATGCTGTCGTATGCCTTCTCGAAATCCACTTTGAAAATTAAACTTTTCTCCTTTGTTTTTTTCAAGTAAGACATCATCTCATTTGCTTTGATAACCCCGTCAAGAATGAATCGCTTTTATGA